>PQWD01004456.1:219203-388202 GCA_019425675.1 Leucinodes orbonalis
TACTCACTTCTTAATTATACTACCTAACTATTAATAAGACTAATTAATTCATTGCATAACAATGCAGTTACTACCTACTGATAAATTAAGCCACTATTGAAACAGATTTGCACATCATCATACTCTTTATGTATGAAATTTATCATGTCTATTAATACCATTATGCAGCCGGATCGCTCTAATATCACACAACACAACTGTTTGATACAAAACATGTTTTACACGTATTGTTGGGATTGCACAACACGTGCAAAATAAGTGTTGCAATAGTTTCTAAAAACACAATTTTACTATAATAATTAAAAGCTAATGAAAAGTACTATAAAATAAAATAAAGATCGGAAGCCACAGCCTACAGGTTAAATATTATTACTTATAATAATCGTCGACATCAGTCGGCCTAGATGAGGTTCTTGCTTTGCTTGCTAACACGCAGTTATACTCTAGAAATGGTCTGCTGCCAAAGGGGATCATTGCAAGCCCACCAAGCCTTTTGGTCAGAATCGTTGAAGCAATTGGCCGAACACCGACCACCCTCAATAAATCTTCCTTCTTTCTCGAACTATGCCGACCAAATTGCCATAAGTAAACAAAGACCAAAATTGCCTTAATAAGGGCACCATCGACGCACATCATTGGAAGTAGACATGGCCGTTGAATATGACTTTTGTCTTGCCCCATATAATGTCTGACCCAACTCACCGGTGAGATTCATTAGGCTGCAAGCTCCTCTGAAAACTGTCACGATATGTCACTAAAACGTAGCGTTGTCCGCACTCCCTTTTAATAGATGAAGTGATCCAAGAGGAGGTAATATGTAAAATAGCATCAATTAATAGTGGAGCAATTCTGTTATATTTGAGGTTTGAAATGTAAAATTAATAATTCATTGTTTTCCTTTACGTTGTAAACGCAGGCTGAACCGATAAGTTTTTTTAATAAAATAGTGAGGCATACGAGCATGCGGTTCACCTGATGGAAAGTGTCACCGCCCATGGACATTTGCAACAACTGAGGTCACAGAGATGCGATGCCGGCCCTTAAAAAGGTTTACAGAAAACTCTGCGATGGTATACATTTCTTTATAGATATCCCACAATAACAGTTTTTTTACATTTCCCTTTTACGACAAATAATGGCCAATTTTCGAAGCGATTTTCACCGTTACAGCATTAATCCTTATCTTATTATAAATAAAAATAAAGCTTTTATTTCCAAGCAGATATTACAAAAAATACGAATGAAAAATATAAAGAGAACATACAGAGAAAAAAAAACTTGTTGGAGTATTTCGATATTGGTGTTATTTCGATTATTTTCTTACTTAATTCTATTAGAGTAGTGTATTTAGGTTTAGTTTCGTCTGAAGGATCCCTCTATGGTCCTCTCTAGACTGGGCTACTTGAATCCAGTCGGGGCCGGCTGCCTTCTTTAATTCGTCTTCCCAATTTGCAACAGGTCTGCCTCTCTTCCTCTTGCCTAGTGGACCTGACCATATGGTCACCTTTTTGGTCCATCGCTGGTCCCTTAGACCTTATCTTATTAAATACCTTAAATAAATTGTCTATTTAATATAGATCTATATGGCCCCTTACAGCATGATATTGAATGAATTTTTCGACGATATTGCAGATTAAAAAATTGCGGTACGTAGCGTTTGCGATGTATCAGCCGACCGGGCAGGCGGGAGCGTGCCTATTACGAATATCCATTACACCCGTGCGAAGTATGGCAGGTCGCTAGATATTTAATGAGTCAACTTTGACATACGTATCTCTTGAATAACAAATGAAAGAAACAACCAGTCTTCTCTTCTAATATCAAACAAAAATCTTTAAGAAAAAAAAAAAAGTTATTATCTAAGTTGAGTCGACTATTAAACTGAGATATTATTATCAATTAAATGAACTATACATTACTCAATAGTACATTAGGTATTACAGATTAATTTAAAACACATACCAATTAGTCAGACCAGTAGAAATTACAGATTAATTAACAATATATACCAATCAAATGAAAAAAATTTTAGTTTAATGTCTTTGAATAAGACTGCTCAAGTGCAATCTTGCAAGACGTAGGGCTGCCTATCTGTCAAATCGGCCGGGACGTTTCAGGAGGAGGAGAGAGGAGGTTAATTTCGCGATATCTCGCCTTTTTTCGTCCGAGATCAATCTCGCTAAAAAGCCGAGATCTCGATAACGAGATGGCATTCCCTAATCGATACCTACATTTTAGGATTTTAAAGTAACGTTGCGTATAATATTTATATCATTGTAATATTAAGTATCTATACAAAAAACTATTTCCCAAAACTATAAGGTTGATATTAAAACTTCCTGTCTGTTATTAGTTGTTCGTAACCTTGCCTTATATCTTAATTATTGTACTGTTTTGAAATCCTTGTAATTTATTCGTTCAAGAAAACCGCGCACCTTTGTACCTAAAGTTATTACATTAAACATCAATGAAGTAGATGTATGGAGGCGGCAGCTTCCATCTTTCGAGGCAATAGTAAAAACATCAACGCATTGGTTTGTGAATCGATATACATTTTGTCATTTGAACAGATATTTCGCCGACGAAGCTTCACACATCTTAAGCGAAATATTTTATTATAGCGAAGTATCGCCTCTTTCTGTGTTTCTCTATTATGGTATATGGTCTATTTAAAACAACCTAGTGCCAAATTCGCTCTAAAGCCGACCGGGGGTCCTCACTTCTAGCAGGCTCCAATATCATAAATTCAAACGAGAGGGAGGTATGTTGTAGACTTTGTACAGTGGGTGTCTTGTATCAATTTCTTGTGTTTAATTTACATAAGCTACCTAAACATTCAGTAGATATTACTCAGCTTGTAAGCAATCGAAGGGACTACTCCGTCATGTATCAGCTCTGAGATATAAGCTATAATTTGCTATAGCCATGTGTAACTTTTTGAAACCAGGCAGTTTTGAAATGTATGTCTAGATTTTAGTCGAGACATCATTATGACAATCCATTCGCACAAAATTTGCGGTGGTTTTCTCTCTGCGGTTTCACGGTAGAAGCACTTTTAAATACGAGGACAGTACTTCTAATGAAAATATTATAACAGCGTGATAATAACGAGGCGGTTTTCTTTGGAAAACAGAGCGTATTATAGTGTAGTTCGAGTACGTTATTTTTATTGCAGCGACAGACATACATATAATAAAATGTTACACATAGTTCGCAATTTTTATTCCACTTTTTAAGTGGGATAGAAACGGCAAACATGCCTAAGTGAAAATTTATAGTTGTTTACGACCTTTGACTGGACCGTTATTTGTGTGTAGTTCCTACCACTATATTTACTTGTACTCGTGGTTGTTAGTACCTATATGACGGATTTTCCTTTGGTAATATGTCATACTGATGCATTTATGACATATAATAATCTAAGGCACGGAACCGATATAGTCCCGTTGTGCACTCTATCAAAACTGTAAAGTATTTGATGTAGAAGCTCGTGGAATCGGTATAAAGAAGTATATTAATACTAATTGTTATACTCAAACGGTGCAATAACACGTGCACAGCCGCAAACATAATATTATTATAACGAGGTGATATCCCGATGGCTAATATGCATTTCGCGAACGCTACCAGTGCGTAGCGAACCGTGCTAAACGTTCTAAACACATGAAGGTCTATACTGAAAAAAAAAAAAATTTTTTTCAGAAATAATATTGGAAACAAATACATAAAAACAAATAAGGGTACTCACTTCGTTTTTCACGTCGCAAGTAAATAGGTTCTTATAAACTTTTATATTTTACAACTAAAAGTTTACATTAACGCTTTAGTAAAATAAGGCGCCTGAAGTGTTATAAAGGTGACATAGCAATAATAGATAACTTAGATAAGTAAATATAAGAGAGTAGAAGCGCGGGTATAGCGAACGATGCGGTGCCGCGGTGGCGGAACGGGCGGGCTGACCTAGTGCAGCGTGTTGAAAGCGACATCGTCGCATAATGACAGTGGCAGGGAAGGTGGGCGCGCCAGAGCGGGCCCGGACAGTGCTCGCGCACCTCGCCGCGCACACGCCCGCCACATGGCGCGTCGCCTGGCGCTGCTGCGCTGCTGGCGTGCGCATCGCCGCGCGCCCGCCGCGCTCCGACGACCGCTCCGACTCCGAGCCGCTGGACCCCTTTACCCTCTGGGACGAGTACGAGGAGTCTTTCGAGACCACTCCCCGGCCTACCACCGCGAAACCCAGTGCCAAAGTTGTATTACGAGCCAAAGGCCCCAAAGTGAACGTTACGGTGAAAAATACACCAAGTGAGGACAGTAAAAAGAAAATTATAAAAACAACTAATATTAATATTGAGAGTCATACGAATTTTATAGTGACCAAACCACCGTTGTTGAATAGTAATTTAGGGGGTAAAACACCACAGCGGCCGTCACTGAATATTGGTGCTGATTACGTGTGGTTGGAAGCAAGTGATGTGTTGCCGGTGAGCACTAAGCGGCCTATGCCAACTAGAAGGCCAACCAGTACACGGCGCACGACCACGCGACGTCCGCCCTCGACCACGCGGCGTCGCCCCCCGCCACCACACGTCGCCGCCCGCCGCCACCACACGCCGACCCACCACACGACCCTTGAGAAAGACGGCCAAACCAACTAAGCCGCCGCCCAAAAAGAAGTCTACTACCTGCCGCCCAAAAAATCCTGGGTGGCTGTCAACATTCTTTCAAGAAAATCAACTGAAAAAGACTCCCAAGAAGCCTGCAAACTCAGGTTGGTTCCTGGTTAGAAATTACAATAACTGTTATTATTTTTTTATTAAAGACACAATCAGAACATTGTGGACTTGAAAGTAATAACTTAACTTCGATCATCGTTGATCGAAGTAACTTACTCTACATTTCCTACAAAATTATCTAAAAGGTAAACAAACTAAATCGATTTCGACCAAAAAGCTCTGTAAAACTTTCCTAAGTAACCTTTTTTGATAGTCAATTCAAATGGCACATGCGATAAAGTGAAATTATAGAATACTTGTAGTCATAAAGACAAATGTAATCAACTCTCTCTCTCTTCATTCGTATTCTTCAATACTGAGGGTCGTGATCGTTAATTGGAATGGGACACGAACATTACTTTTGATAGATTTTTTCGCCAATTTCATTTATTAAAACAATGAACAGATCCGACGGTTTTAACCATAAGTTTATGTTGGTCAAAGAGCTGCCCAATTGGGCAGGAATAATTATTCATTCATTAATTAAATTCGTAAATCATGTACATCTTCGAGCTGGGATTGAACCCAGCTGAATTGAAGAAATAATATCCTTGCCTTTTGATCTTTATCCCCTCGTTGTTTAGGGTTATACGACTTTCTGTCTTATTTGTATATTCACTGCTGTTTTGCTTCAGTAGTTTTTTCGAGAACTGGCCCATGAAAGCATTTCTAGTGAGTTCAAGTCCATTAGCGGCGATCAGTGGGGCCAGTGCCGTGGTTATTACGTTAAGTGGGTAATTTTATTTACTACACCATAAATTATATTATGAGAGTCACACGTTTTAATATCAAGCGTTCTTACTTTATATCTAAATATCCTAATTTATGCATTTTCACTTCCTTATAACAAAAGGCTGTAGGTGTTCAAATTTGTTTAATTCACAAAACTTTATCCCTGCTTGTAAAAACAAATAAAACTCCTAAGTAAGCTACATTTAACAACAATATCGTCTCAACTAAACAAAAATAAATAAAGCATTTCACGTTTGAAATTTGTTGTAAAAAGTGCAATCATCAACGACCTGATTTCCAATTGCCATGGTATTTATAGTAAAAAGATAATATACCTACCTTTAGGATTTGTCGCAGATTTATAAGGTTTCTACATACACATGCCTGTGAATTTTCGTAGTCATGACACTAAAAATTTATTGGCCAAGACGAGAATACTTAATTTAGGTTCATAAAGGTTTTTTACCAACGTATATTGTAAACGTGTGAAATGGAATAGTTTTCTATTTAACTTTGTGAAAAGAAGTTCATTCAACGTGTTATGAACAATATGAGATCGATAGACAGGCAAGACCGACACGTATTATATATTTTTACCACACACAGCTTTTTAAAGCAGTCATTTGCCGAGATGTATGTTCCGCATATTGATAGGGTACATTAACATGGATCATATACTGCTATTACGAGACTACCCATATTTTCAATTAGTACCAAAGGCTTAAAAAATAATGTCTTTCTTAGATGTAAATCATTTCTACTTCTATGCCAGTTACGCTTTTGATAAAACTTTATTTAATTGTCTTCAAGGGTTTCAAATATGAAGGTATTATATTACTGAATACCATAACATAATAGGTATATTTGTTCAATAACGGAACCTGATTTGCCACTTTATGCTTATTCTATTAACATCCCAAACTTATACAAGATTACCTAGCCCTCTCCGGAACGCCGTCAGCTGAGGCTCGAGTCCCGCTCTGAGGCGCTTTAGGCTTGTTGTGTAAATTATTAGGGCTGAGAGACATCTGCGCTCGTCACTTGCCCGATGAAGCTGTAATGTAAAGGCCATTACGGCCAATAACAGCCGTCATTCAGAAAATAAGCTTTTTTAGTATGTGTTCCGGAATGAAGGGTGAGACAGGAATGCATGTATACTGTGCATACCATCTTCACCTAACAATACAATAATATTTTACAAATTCATGATATTGATCTTTTCAACCCTAAATTATATGGCTTTAAAAGGGCTCTTGTGTCTTTTATTATAACCCCGCCCCTGCTTCGCACGGGTGCAATGGTGATATTCGTATTGCTGGGGCCACACTAGACTTAACGTCTTACGCTCATCAACGCCATAACTAATGGGCGTTGATGTCCATGCCAAACTTCTTACCTATATAATAAAGCAGAAGAGTTTATTTGGCACCGACATCAAAATTATGAAAGTATATTTTCAGCTATTTAGTTTGAAGTCAGTAGTTTTTTGTAAAAAATTTTTTTTTTTACAATTTTGAGTGATTCTTGGTAGAAATGATCACTGGAACAAAAATACTGCAATGAAGTAGTAATCGCTCTGTGTCGACTTTTAAAAGTTCGATTTTTCTGGTCTTCCTTGATCAATTCCTAACTTCCTTATCTTGGAACCACCTCTGGAGTATCATATTGCTAACAAAGAAACTATCTTCAAAATCGGTTCAGAAACGACGAAGAAATAAGGTCGAATTAAGTAACCTCATGTTTTGAAGTGGGTCAAAATGCGACTTTGTTTTAAACCTAGCCTTGATGGCATTTTAATAATTTGAGAGTGGCATGCTTTTAATAGAAAATCTATTGTTTGTAGGATTTCAGTCTCGCTAAACAGCCGAACGGTTTCTGGCTAAGACATGGCTTCCCTAGGCGACCCTGGTTGAGGTGTTTCGGATTTATCAGGGCATTACTCAGTCGTTTTTCAGCAAGATTCACAATGTGCTTAAGGCTTTTTCAATGAGATCTAATGCAATATTTTGGGTTTGGTAAAAATAATGATTTGTAATTATGGGCGCACGGTGCATAAGTACATACTTAACTGTTTGTTTTTGATGCAGGATTTTTTTCACGTATTTACAACTGGATATCAAAAAGCAGCTGGTTCTCTACTGGTAGTTGGTTTGATGATACAGAGCCAAAACAAACGACATCTACTACAACTACCGTAACACCTCTCACTGCAGCTACCAGCAACTGGTTTCAGAGTCTCCTCGACTCTGAGGAGAATGATGGCACCATTAAGTGAAACCAGTAAGTTATCTACTGTTATAATAACAAGGCACATGTTTGTACAGTCTAGGCTAGTTATTTATCACGTCTATGAAACATGGTGAACTTCAGGCCATATGTTGTTCATGTTTAAAGATACTTACTTACCTAAAGAAACCCTGAACCTTACATAAGATTGAAAGTGAAATTATCGTTAACAAGCGAATTACACTTTCCTTGCTTATGGTCTAGCATTCATATGGTGACATACTTTTTTAATGAGCTAAATAGTATAATTAATAATTTGTTGATATATTTCACATATTTTGAGGAATTAACGTAGCTTATTTATGTCCGTCTTTTGCTTTTCCGCGATATCATTCGAGCGGAAATTTTCCTTGTTCAGTAAATTGGTAGGTATTGGGATGCCAATTATGTAGGTATCCTAATACTACTGAGATTACCTATTTAATTACGAACCATTTAATTGAAATATTTTTCAGTGGTAAACTTACTTCAAATTTAAAATATCTATTTGTTCTTCTTTAGCCATAAAAACGTCGAAAAAGTCTATAAGGAAAAATTATAAAGGGTACCAATTACTGAGGACGTATCCAGATGTATTGTGGAAGGTGAACGAATTACTAGACCTACAAGAGGAGGCACAGGGTTCTGGTTTAATGTGGTGGACTTCCCCATCGCTTAATGGATCCACCGATAACTGTGCCACCAGATTTACTGAGCGATGTAAAAACACCTCAAGTCTTCTAAAGTAGAATTCGACGTTGTTATTTGGGATTTACAGGTGAGAAAATTTATAATTGTTAAATAGTTTTAATCACTTGTCGCAAGTATATTTTGGTTGACCTATAAGGTAGTCCATCGGTAGCAGTAAACCTTCTAATGGTTTAAATGTTCCATAGTGTCAGAGAGGACTTAGTGATATAAGACGGCTTTTATCTGAAAATGGAAAATAATAGGTCAAAAAAACAAAGCGAATGAAAAGCATTCGCTTTGTTTTTTTGAAAATTCATGTTATAGATATTTGTATCTGTATTTCTTTTTTGTGAAGAGCTCTATAATAAAAACTTTGACATAGTTCATAATGATCTTATATGACTTTTCAATAGAAGCAATTACGTACGAGAACCCTAGGCTGTCGAAGAAACAAAACTAGAGCTGGAACAACTGCGCGGTCATCCCATGACCTGGAGACGCTACCATCGCTACGCTGACATCCTGCGATACCTTGAATACTTACAACACTCGCACGCAGATTTAATCGAGCTGGTGCCTTTGGGTCGTTCATCGGAGGGTCTACCATTAGTAGCTGTTAAGGTATTTAAAAATTAATCAAACGTTATTTATCACTCTTAAATACAATTATTTCAACGTATGTAATTTATCTGTCAAGAAATAAACGATTATTGTTAAATGATTGTATTTTAAAAGCGTTACGAATACCTACTAAGTACCAGTTTGTAAGAGTAGAAGTTCATCATATTTACTTAGGTACTTAAAGTCAACGTCGTTACTCCAATATTTTTTAGCGTTGTGGGTCATTTTCCGCCGTGCTAAGACAGTGTTGGCGATCAGAGTCTTGTAATTCTATAAGATAATACCACCCAAGGGACAAACCAACGGGGGGGGCGACAAGCGAATTACACTTAATATTTATATAGATTTTAATATTTATTTTAAGGTTTCATTGCCGTCAAACGACTCTGTGACGAAGGAGACAAGCAATAAAGGGTACAAGAAAAAGTGGAAGCTGCGCTCACGCATGAAACCTGCAGTGTGGTTGGATGGCGGTGCGCATGCGCGGGAGTGGGTTGCTCCCGCCGTCGCTACGTGGATACTTCACGCGCTTGTCGAAGGTGAAAAAGGATTAGGTACGTACAGTATCTAAATTTTACTGAAACTTCTTCTTGTGGAAGAGGTTCCTGTTATAGAGGGGATTAAGCAGTTAGTAAACCTCGCCACGTGTATTGTTTGTATTCTGGCTAATAGTGAACAAGGCATTGGACCAGCGCGGCGGGTTGCGATACGAAGGCCCTTAATGTGTATTTTGAAGATGCCTTAGTGGAAATTTACGGCTGTAGTAGGTAACTTATAAATAATAGACGTTTCTGTCGCACTCGTGATTTTAGTGCGCAGACATTAGACCATCTGGTTTCTTGACAAGATTGACATCTTCATGTAGTTTTTGTTATCAGAGTGGCAAATGAATTGGAGGGCCAAGGAGTTCCGGGTGACCTTTATTAGATTTTGGGGCAGCCTTCTTTTAACATGGTGTCCTGCTGATAATAACAAATGTACGCATCAGAGTTTGATAACAGCAGCCACCATCGCTGAAAATGTGGCTAGATTCTAGGTGCTACATTATAATAGTATGTATTTAGTATCGCTGGGTAGAAGAGTGACCAGTAGGAACCTATCAAATCTAATTTCAGTCTAGAATAGACTTGAAAAGAAGAAGAAAACAAAACACTAAGTACTATTTACTTCTCTAAATGGTTCATGGAAGGGTTCTGATCTGACTTGTTCCAATGGGTGCTGGTGAGTTGCCAAAATCTCGTTCGCTGTAAGGCAGGATGCACGTCGTGTACGTTAGGAATCCAAAAGTAGCATGTTATTTTTACTAGACTGGTGGCCCTCGGTCCCCCACCGAAACGTCCCCACGTTTAATAGGCTGATGACGATGACTGTCTATGTTATGTTATATTGTAGTTACTTCACGTATCTGGTGTCAGAAACTCATAATATACCTAAGATTCTTTCCTAAATAAATAACAATGAAATATATTTACAGGTGCAGAATACGAAGTGTTAAAGCAAGCCGACTTCTACATAATGCCCGTGTTGAACCCTGATGGTTATGAACATTCGCACACTCACGACCGTTTGTGGAAGAAGACCCGCTCCAGGCTTCCTGATCATTCAGACGATTACTTCGTTGGTTGGTGAGTTAGATTAAAGACGATTAATCAAATTTTATAGATTACTCAATAGTCTTATCAAAATCGATTTCCTATCTTTCGATTTCGATCTTCAGAAGAATTAAATACAATGAAAAGCTTCATGCTAAATGAATACCTAGTATTTTTGCTAGGGGTCTAACGTAATCGTATAGGAGGAACGATATTGAATTTATACAATTAACAAATTATTTACTGACCGAATAACTAAGGCAAGTTTTACGGGTAGGGTCGTGCCCTCGGAGGAGACGTGTAGTGTAATAAGCTGTGATGATGATGGAAATTCTAAAAAAACCCGTCTTCTATCTTTATCATTCCAATTTATTCATGAAATTTCTAAAATAAAAATATATGTGCTATATTATAAATACCTTAATAGCACGTGAAGCGTGTTTTGTATTACCTATGATCCCAGATTTCATGGGACTGACGGCAACACTAAATAGGGTCATGGGTTATATTCGGTATAGCGGTTTATAACTTCGTATAAACTTATTTAGCATGACTATCATTACCAAATTATTTTCGAAACGTGAATTTTTACATAAATTGGAAAAATCAGATTTAAATAAGACTGTGGATCAGACTATGATTCATGATATTAAATAAAATAATTTCTTCATAATACCTAAAATAAAATTTTGAATACACCTATGGTAGGTACCTACTTCGTGTACTTTTAAACTTATAGTACGCAAAGTAGGTATCTGGTATCTATATTTTCCGTCTTTACGGAGAAAAGGTACTATTGTACCTAAGTGATAAAGCATAATACAATGCAGAATATAGGTATTCAATGTCGTATAACTTGGACTAACTTTTTCACATTTAACTGCCTGTACGCAGGATGACTAGGTTTTCTTGTAGAGCCACAATAACAAAATAAACGAGTTCTATACCGGGACTTTGTAACTAGAGATCTGATTTTTATATCTGTTCCAAAATATTTATTCATAACGTAAATATTTTAAATAATACGTATGAGAATGAATAAAACTTTGACGACCCCATTGGAGTAATGGTTGTGACATCGGCTACTACACCAAGGGTTCCGGGTTCGATCCCTGGGCAGTACCTACAAACATGTGTGTGCATGAACGTGTCTGTTTGTATTGGTTTGGGTGTTTGCTATGCATAATATGTATGTATTTACAAAAAAAATGATGTTACTGTACATATAAACCTCCCTCTTGAATCACTCTATCTATTAAAAAAACCGCATCCAAATCCGTTGCGTAGTTTTTAAGATTTAAGCGCACATAGGGACATAAGGACATCGGGACACCAAAAGTGACTTTTTTATACTATGTAGTGATATTAAAAGTAACCAAGCAACCCTAAGCAAACTAATATAATTAAATACACGTAACTAGAAGAGAAAACTAGACTCGCGAAGTCATTACCTGCCTAGCGAGCTACAACGTAAGAGCTAGGGCATTAGGCTTGTGAGAACCTAGGAAAATGATCACTGGCAAACCATCGAAAATTGGTGACATTATTTCTTGGCGTCAGTAAAGATAGCGACCATTAAGTCTCTTTGGCGGTCAAGTAAAACGTTAACATATTTAACTGTAGCAACAAACAAGTTTGACTGTTATCCGTTTATTTGACCTAAGTAACAATGCGAGTTTCCTGTGAAAGTTCGCGGAAAGTGAATTTAGGTCGCTGTTCTAATCAACGAGTAAACAAGTGAAAAGGTGCGCAAAACAGAAATCCCCTTCAATTGATTCCGGTTAGAGGGAATTAAAACTAATAACATTACAAACACACCATAAAGATCCAAGATCATATCATTTCTAGGCATTCTTTTAATGATATCTAAAGAGACCGTTATATTATCTGTACCACAACAATCAACGAATTGAAAAACTTTTTTTGTAGCACCCTTTTGTAATTGATATTTAATTAAAGCAATCGGAATTTGTTCACATTACAAAAATGTTTATTTAATAACACCATTACTTTTATTGTCAAAAAATGACAACGAAAATGTTTATGTATTTTAGGTTTCCATGGAATTGGGCCGGACTGAGTGTGTTGGCGTGGACGTGGATCGTAACTGGGACTAATCGATGGGGAGAGCAGGACTCTTCTAGAGACCCCTGTGCCGACAACTACGCTGGCCTCATCCTTCAGTGAGCCTGAGACAAGGGCGGTGTCAGAGTTCCTTGCAGAACATAGGGATCTGATTAAGGTAATTGCTAATACTAGGACTTTAGTTCAGCCAATCGTTCACTGTTAGTCATAAAAGTCACTAAGAGCGGTCAAGGTTCGAATTTAGATCCAAAAAATATATTCTGAGACCCATTTAGTTTTAACCCAAATTTTAATACCTTTTTCAATTAGGTTAAAATTAGCACTTATGATCATAAAAAACATTTTAATAACAACAGTGTCAACCAAATCAATTTGGGCATTAGAACCATCGAAATCACAAATAAACACAATATTGAAGCACCTACCTATCTACCGATAGTACCTAGAATGAGTTACCTAGGTACTTAAATAGAAAATCTATTTCCTTCTGGGAAGAGCAATAATTATAACATTGCTATGGCTCGCGGACAAGTTCAACAGGAAATATTCGCTCTCTATTGGCTGTCATTTAGCCTACGTTTTCTTAAAACTTCGATATAAGTGGCTTGACTAATAAACCTAAGAGTGAGAACTAGCCCGTTAGCTGTGTGTTTGTGTGTATGTGTGAGAGTGTGTGTGTGTAGTGTAGTGTTGATATTAGGTACAATATTAATTCATTTAAAACTATTTATTTAATATTATTTTATTTAAGAAATGCTTCGGGTTTATCATATATAGCTACTTATTTATTCATTCAGAAAACTTAACAAATTTTAATAACTTCGGGCTTAGATCAATGTTCCTACACGAGATACCACCATTCCTTTTATCCCATGATAATCACAATGTACCCAGTTGCGTTATTTTTACACTTATATTCATTTAGATTTATCGGCCTAGATATATTATCACACGTTAATTCATACACTATGGCCTGATGATACTCAGATGTGAAGATGTGAAGTGAGAAATGACTTACGCTTGCCATCAAATATGAGATGTAGCCATCACAAGTTCAAAGCTTAGCATCAAAAGTGAGATAGATGAACGATAAGCTCATCAGCAATATGTGAGCATCAAAAGAGATTAAGCAGCGTATCTACTAATAACCTTTCCATATAAAAACATTTTATGAATTACGAGTAGTAGTGTAATTCATAAGACGTTTCTCCATACCAATCTCTATCGTATTAAACGGAAAGCCTTTATATCAGCAAGTTGCGAGTTTTCCGTTGGGCTTTGTTTGTTGTCAATGCATGCACTTGTAATTGCACTAAGTAATTGGCCTTTTACTGTGTTCGCCTATGGTTTAATAGATAAATGTCGTTAGATATTACTGAAAAGAAATCTAAGAAAGTTCGTTATACGGAATACAATAAGTACTATCTAAGTAATAAAATTCATAGGTTCAGCTTTAGAACTTTTATTAATATAGACAGCTATTCTCATATTTTTTTTTTTATGTAATATTATTTTTATATAAACTCAATACATACATCATTCGTTCACGTTAGATAATACTGCTTAGGTTAGATGTTATTAACTTAATGGCGCGAATTCATCTCAAGAATAGGGTTGTGTCACAAAATAAGTTCGCTTATTAAGAATCAAGAGTCATAACTTCATATGTTTTTGCGTTTCAAAATCAAACATTTAAAAAGTATGAGTAAATCATTACTGTCGATCTTAATCGCTCAGGTTACGCAATTCGGAATCAACGACACCAAGCAATATTTAATGTAGTCGAAAATTAGCTTACAAATTATTTTTTAGGATTATATATAAAGGAAATAAAAGTAACTATAAATAGGTAGGTACTTTGTTTAATCTCGTGATCACTTACGTTTCCAAAAAACTTGTATTATCCATCTTAGGAACGTATAACTTATTTTTATGCTTTATAATTTTTATGTATTTCAATATATAAATACATATTTTTTTTATTCTGAAAATTTATTTACGTAGGTAGACGTACCTAGTTACAGTACCTACAAAATAGCTGCATTTGTAGATAGAGATANCCATCATTGAAATGTCATCAGCGAAAAGTACATCCGAAAAAATTTTGAATCTCTTTGACCTGTATGCACACAAAAAGACATGTTTATGCACACGAGCGTGTTTTAAGTACTTAAAATTGTAAAGGATTCGTTTCGATTGTCTTGTCACTTATAACAACTCAGTACACGGTGAGATTTACTAAATGGTAGACTCGATACTGAGACGTCTAGGTAGGTACCACCGCAGTGCCAGATATCGTCCCGTCAAACAGAAGTACCAGAAGAAACAGAAGTAGCTAGTAAAATTACCGGGTATAAGGACCTAACAACTGTTGTCTCGAGTGACGGGCGCAGTGCGGCATTAATGGAGGATAATAACTCCCTATCATTTGTCGGTCTTCTTAAATGCCGCTCTGCCATGGTTAGGCGTATCAACGTCCTGTACACTTATACAAAAAAAAAACACGGTTAAATATAGTAATTACCATTACAGCGATAACAACGAGCGGCCGTTACGAAGCGGAGCCGGAGGAGTTGAGCTCTAGCAGCTTCAGTTCCGCGTCGCGCGCCTCCCTTGACCCGCCATCGTCGCCGACGCCATCTTGCAGTGGCGACAATTTACTGCATTTCCCGGGCGATTCCAGCAGCTCCGTGTAACGCATGGTGTACCGCCGATGCTGAGGCCCATCGCTTTTACCTCGGTTATTGTAAGTTTGAGAGGAACAAGCCAGGTGTATTTAGATTAGCGTAAGGAATATGGCGCCAAATAGAGTTTTAACCGTTTATTTGAATGAAGATTTAGCTAAATAATTTATTTCAGGATCATTTCCTTTTTTAAGTACTCTCAAAGAGTTGACTTACTCCAGAGTTTTAAGAGTATATGATAGTAATACAGATAGTTTTAGAGATCAAATTACTGGACAGTTTGGTTACAACTTTTATCTCAAGATAAAATTTTACCTACTAAACATACTATTTGTTTTCAATAAATATATAATAATGGCTCGACAACTAGAAATGAAGTAAATATTATAATACTGTAACACGATGAAACTTCATTTTGGGCCATTTTATGAGTCATACCTAATTGGATAGGTATATGTAAGTCTCAAGATCATTTTTGGCGTAGTTCATATCACCTACTGTTTCTAGAAAATAGTTTATTTTTAGGTAGATTCAAAATTAAAAGTGGTTGCAAAAAACCTTATTGTGTAACTAAATAATGATTGACCATTGCGTAAACAATTTTAGTGTTAAATATCAGCTACCAAATAAAACTTATTTGTGCGTTATTGTGGTATAACAAAGGGCCTTGCATAGTGGTGGTATGCTATATAGGTATATTGTTATGAATAAATATTAGATCTTCAGTTATGTTAAGAAATTAATCTTGTCATAAACCTTACGCGTAAAGTATAGAGCTACTTTTGTATAGAGTGTGTATGTACTTTGTAGTTTATTAGCTTATTTTTTCATATCTTTAAAAATATGTAGAACATAGATAGTGGTGTATATCCACCTAGACATAACTATAGACATATATATTATATATATATATATACATTGCATATGTAGTATTTAATATCTTTAAACCAGGTCACATCAGACTATAAGTGTGGGTAAGTCATACTTAACAAATATTTACAACACAGTAGCAATATGATATAATGTTATCAGGAATCATTGTAACTAAGAGTAGTTCATAGTGTAAGTACAGTCAGCATCATAAGTAGATGATCACTTTCTGATTTTCAAAATTGCTTTATTCCTTATCAAAAATATTCTTTATCAATGAAAAACCTTTTCATTGATAAATAATATATTGAAAATAATAATGATCGGCATTTGTTATAATAAGAGTTCGGAATTAAGTAGAAAGTAATGCAGGGAAATGTTTTAATTGTCATCATTAAAATTATCTCGGGACTTTGAAGCATATCCAATTTATTTTCCCTGCATTATTAAAAAATCTGTGTAAATACATAACCTTCCTCCGACCTCTGGTTATAATGTGTTTTGTAATTAATTTAAATAAAGTATTAAGATCTGAAAATGTTCAGCCACTTTTGTAGATGACTGTATGATGTTTAAGTGTGATTTATTTCATGCTAGACTCCAATGCCTTCCTGGCATATCATATTTCGGAGTTGTATTTTGATGTTGCTATAATTTTGCATAAAAATATATATGCAAACACCTATCATATAAATATTTTTATACCAGAACATCACAACAAAATCGATTAAATGCATTTGTTTACCATAACTGTGATATGTAGTAGAAATTATAGAAAACTAAGTTAGCTGACAAAATAATAAATAATTTTGACGATGATAAGTCAAGTATTTGTATTTGTATCTGACATAAAAATCACATTCGTATCTGTTTTTGGTGGTAGTGTTATTGAACATTCCAATCTCGTGGTAAAGACATAAATGTGAAAAAAGAAATATTGTATCGCTTCCGCGGAGTCTTCCTGTTTAATTTCACTGTGCATGTCCCATAATTGAATCAATATACAATCATTGTATTTAAATTATTATAAATGTATGTAGCTGTCATGTGTTCGTCACAAAAAAAAAAAAAAACCGATGTCTAATACACAAATAAAAATAATGAAAAAAAAATCTTTCAATGCCGAACACAATTTAAACTTGTTTTTGGTTCAGACGCGTAATGGGTTAAAATTAAACATATTTTTAAAAGGTTTGTTGGAATGTAGCTTAGTACTTATCTCATTAGTTATACATATATTTTTATAGCTAAAACTAAACTAAGTTAACTTAGTACTTTTATTGTAGAGTACTTTAGGACCTAATTAAATTTAGATTAAGGTAATCATTATCAATTTTTTACGTCACTGAATAACTCTTTGGTATGAGTTAACATTTTTAACGCGGCACGATACCTTTTGTTACGTGTTAAATTTCTGTTGCGGAATAGTAGAAGTAGGGATCTATAAGATATACAATTTGTAGATCGCGCATTTTTTTTATTATAGTATAGTATTGCATGGACTTATAAAAAAATATGGACGGACCAATGATGGAAAAAAGTATGGATTCGGGATATGCTCACAAAACAATCGAAAAAGTGTTCCGAGTGCAGTGACAGCATACACATATTTCGAATTTCGAACACATTGACCTAAACAAAAGAGTACAAACTGTACTCTCTTCGGCGGTTCGTTTTTGAGGCACGGATGGTGTATCTACCTTTATATACAGAATATCATTGGGGCGGACTGTCACTAATCATAAAATGCATGAACGCAACATCATAAATCGTCCTTGAAATGGCAGTTGCTGATGATTGTGATGTCATTTTGACAAATACTTTTCTGTTTACTGATTTTATTGTTTTAACTAAAAAAATGTAATGGGATTGTTCCCATAGATATAGTATATACAAGATACACAAAGGCGGCTTAGAGGCATGACAAAAATATTGAAGTAAATATGTGTTGGTGAATGTCTATGTGTAAGTTCCAAATAGTGTTGTCCACGCTAAAAGTTCTCATTATCGATTATGATGTAAATCAACGGGCGGTGTCTTTTCGTACAGACCAAGAGTACTAGAGTAGTACAAACCAAGAAAATCATGGGTATTTTAATCCAAATGAATCTGAATCATCAGCAAACCTATAATTGTTTACAACTTATAACGACGGTGACCGATGGTGGCCAGTACTTAGTTACTTTGAGCTAATATCTGCGATACCTCCTGAGCTCGGAGGAACTGAGATATTAATTTAAATTAAATGCTGTGAAGGGAAATTTGTTTCAAATGAAATACTCGTGATAAATAACATATTTATTTGCATAGGGATTAATACTATGTTTATGAAAACACCTTCGCAAATATTTGCATTATTTTAGATAAATTTAAGAAGTTATTGTGAGCTAACCTTTAAAGATATGACATTCTGTCATGCTGTCACGGTCTTTTTTAGAACTCTCATACACGACTTTTGCGAAACTTTAACCGTTTTCACAGCGCACGCAGCGGAAAGCTCTATGTAGGAAAAATGTTCAATCATTATTTTTTACTGCTCCACTACTATTGTTTTTAGTACAGCGTATATTCTTTATCGATAAATAAGAAATCTAAAACAGAAATATTTTTTCTAATTGGTCCAGTAGTTCCTGAGATAAGTAAGTTTAAACAAACAAACTCTTCAGCTTTATAATATCAGTATAGATACAGTAAATTAATTAACTCAATACTTTTAAATTATTTTATTTATTACTTTCTCAATATAACACTTTTTTTGAGATGTGTTCGTATTGTTTCCTTGCTTAATTTACAATTCATTTACGTGTTTAATTCTAAGATAAGCATAGTTTCTATTAAGAGTTTAATTTGGTCTATTTTAAGTCCGCATTCAGTTTTCCATCAACGCTGAACTGTGTGGAAACCTGAAAAAAACGAAATTTATTTACCAATATGTATGTTTTATATCGATTGTAATGACGTCACCGCTTTGTCAAGCACTAGCGTAAACAAACAATTTACTATTTTATACATTATTTTCGCGAATTTAAATAAAAAGCACTATTTATACTCAAATATATAAATGGAAATAAATATTATATTGAAAACTTATATTTATAAGCCAATTTCTAGCTGAAATTAGGTAAAAAATGGTTCGTAAAATTCCAATGATAAAATCGTATTTACCAGTAAATGTTTATTAATTCGGATTATTTCGCCTAGTAGCGTTGCATCCAGGTACAGTACACGACACCATAATCGTATTAAGTAATAATTACAATATTAATAGAATAATTAGCAATAATAATTTACAATTTTCACTGACACTGACAACACACCGGGCCGCTTTGGGCTCTTAGTCGCGAAAAACAATAACATATTTCTATATTTTCTCTGTCTCTTTTCTTCTCGGGCGTTCAGAATTGATTAAGGACCTCTCACTCCCACGCTTTGTGTATCTTGTCAGCGAAGCGCGCTAATACTAAATCTATGGATTGTTCCTTTACATATGCTACGTAATTTCTAGATTGTTTTTATTTTGTTCACTGCGGTTTTGCACCATTGCATAACACAAGCCATACTCATCATGATGACAGATTCACGCGGAATGCCTTAATATTTTGTGGTTTTCCATACAAAATACTGGCCGAATTTTGACACACTTTTGTTGTTAGAGAGACTCCGTCCGTATTTTTTATACCTCCATGATGTATTGAATAATAGAGGTTACAAAGATTTGGCAACCTTTTAGTGGCAGATAATGTTTCAAAGGTTTTGACTAAATTGTAGGCGTATAAAATAACGCATTTTTTATATCTTAAATATTTAAATTGTTAAATATAAGTGAGATATAAAATGTTATGTCAAACCGTGGTATATGTGTGTGAAGCGCAAGCTCCCAAATAATACTAGACTGAAATTTGACATCAACACTTGAAACCACCGATTGGATTTCATTTTGAATAGGCGATGCCAAAGTTAAAGTTGAAAAGTATTTATATTTTTATAAAGGGGCTTTTAGTGTATGTGAATTGTATATTGTTTAAGGAAGAGACAAATACTTATACCGAATTATTTGGAAAAACCACAAAACGAAACAATGAAAAAAGATGTAGTAATTTTGTATGCTTCAACATGATGCCCTTTTCCTTGCTTTTAATTACATTTTGTATAATTCATTTGAAAGAAACGATGATATAAAAACAAAGCAGCCAATGTATAATTTGGTTTATCTAAAGCTAGAACAATAAAGCATTTGCTTACCAAGCATGTACCAGAGAACATGAGCAACGCCTTTTTGGGACAAAACTATAATTACTATGTTTTTAAAAAAAAATCCTAAACAAACTACAAAAGGTTACCTACATGGATGTACGGTCTAAATTTGAAACAGTCCCTTAGCATGGTTTAAACTGAAGTTCGGCAAAAGCCGATAGGATAATTTTTCATTTGTTTTTTGTTTTCAAGTCCTGATACACACAGAGGGTACGTTATTTATAAATTTTAGTAACGCTGGTTAAAGGTTACCATGTAATAACAAGGGTATTAAATAGGCTCAATATTTATTAATGGAGGAACAGAAAAGCTAATGTGACGGTTCTAATTTTGACTAAATTTCTTCAAATTATTCATATAAAAACATTGCCCATGCATGTTTGTGTTAATATAATGCTAAACACATATTAAGAGTAATTAAGTTTAATGTTTTTCATGTGTATTACGTTTGATTATTTTAAAATTGATTATAAAAATACTGTTTTGTTTATTGTTGTGATGTGTTTGCTTTAAAATGTAATGAAACTGAAAATCGAAAAACCGGTCTGTTTAATAGCATAAAAATATTTAACATAAAATTTAAAAAAAAACAACTTTGCCAGCACTTCCCAAACTAACGGGTTCTGTATGTATTACGTATGTGATCTGATTTCGATTTTACTTTGTATTTTCAAAATTAAGAAGTATACATTTTTGATTAATAAATTTTCATATTTATTAAACTCATGCAGATTCAAACAATACAATTTGAAACTAGATCTCACCTGATTTCCATTTCGTATTATGAGCATTAGCTCTCGGCCGGTACTAGGATGCTTCGTCAATATTATATATTTCAATTACCTACTTCATTTTACTGATATAAAGAGTGTTTGGCTCCTGGACGGACAGGATGTTTAAGACCTTCAAACTGAAACAAAACTTAAGACAGCGTTCACCGGGGGAAAGTTGCGTAAGACTCCCTCAACTCCTCAAAAAAGAAACTGTCGGTCCATGCGCCAAACATCATGTATAAGTCGAAGCCATAATGATGTAGTCAGTGCGGTGCCGCGTGTTCGTGGGGACAAGTTAATGTGATGGTTGGATGTGATAAGGATAAATGTTAATTGCTAGCCTTTGTAGTTTTTTACTGTTAGTTGTATATTTATACATGTGTAAGCTAAATTCCTATATTTTATTAAGACTAGTATGTAAGTCGGTTTATATTATTTTGTAAGACATGCATTATCAATATATTATCTCAAATCCATGGCGTTTTATTTTTTCCTATTGATATTTGTAAACCCACTAATCATTAATATTTTCTGGCATACACGGGTACAGTTGGAAGAAAATTTTTGCAACTTTTTAAAATTATTAAATGATATTTTGTATATAGGAATGGTTACTTTATATTTTATACAGAAATAAAACAATTATTTTAAAATATACACTGTAATAAACATTTGTGTAAATACATAACAGATCTTTTATAATACTAAAGTTGTCTAATACAAAATTAACAACAAATAATACAAATTAAGTACATTAAAGCACCATTTACATAAGTCAACATACAACAGAAGGGCCTGTGTAATCTTTTTGCTTTCGTGATGCATCCTGCATAATAGCGAAAGAGATTGGCAACCCCATCAATATAGAGATGAGGACTGACTGATCAACTGAGTTACTTTTTACGACCCGTCAAAACGACCTTATTTTTAAGGCATTACAACACTGTAACGTCACGGTGTTAGAGTGGGATGCCGCTATTTGTCGTATATACCGACTAAGTCTCATTCAAGAATACGGGCATGAGAAATTGAAATATACATTTTATAATGAGCGTATCAGATTTTTTTAATCATGACTAGGTTAAAAATATCTGAATTCGGGTTGTCTCAATACATCATATACATTAATGGGTATGCCTTTCATCAGAAAGTCGTCCTCAAGTTCTTTGCCCTGACGTACCTACACGTCCTGGAAGGCCTCGACTCCGTTAAAGAGTTGATGGAGTTATTACTACCCAAATATCACACATATATAACACACCACGTTGATGTGCTGGGAATGCAGAAAGGATCTCGTTCTATTGTACAGTATGCACAAAGAGAATGGTGTAATTCACAAAATATACTCAGATGTCATGCAAGAGCATGGTATTAAATTAAACAATATTGAAAAATATAATTTAAATAATAAAAAAAAATGGAAAATGGAATGTGATTGAATTTGAAAAATTATCTTTCAAATCTCAATCAAATCAAAGGTCGCAAACTTATTTGTAAAACACTTCTAAAAACTTAAAACCTAAAAATAATATGACTTTCATAATTAAAAACATTGGAAAATGGAATGTGATAAAATTTCAAAATTAATTAAAGACACAATTGTATTTGTAAAACATTTTAAAAGATCTCAATGGATGTGATTTAGCCTTATTATTTACCTATAGAAAGATCTTTCGCATAAATATTTAAATCTCTTTAAATTCTAATTGGTGTTTACACTTACATTTATAAATATTCTATCTACTTTAAATAACATTATAAAATTACTTCCACTTAATTACTACTTTACTCTTAGATAAATAAAAAACTAACTAGATGCACAATCACGAAGAAATATCAATCAAAAAATGACCGAGCCGCTTGACATAATCATCAGCTCATTAAACGTCACCACCGAGGGGCACGAGTCGGCCATGCGGGCCCAGTGCGGGTTGGACGACTTCACGCACAACCTTTGAATCTCTTCGCAGGCGTGCGCAGGTTTCATCACGATGTTTTTTTTCACCGTAAGAGCGTCGCATAACGTACATATATTTTTTGAAATTCGAAAATACATTGGTACGTGGCGGGATTTGAACCTCAGCCGTCCCGGTAGGAGGGCAACAGTCCACACCATTGAGCCACCGAAGCCGCTTGACATAACGTTGTCGTTATATTCAGAACACAAAATTATTCATTAAAATTTTGATCTTAACGGGTCATTAAAAGGGTTCAAAATCAAATGCACGAGCAAACGACTATGAAAATTCTGCTCAACTGACGCAAGGAGCAGAATTTTGCCAGGGACACAGAGTGAGATTGTGCAAGTAGTTAGTTTGTTTATCCAATACTTTAATAAATCTTACAAACACGGACGGATAAGGTTACGTTGGACTTAATATTTACGAATATGCACACTATTTATCATCAGGCACTAAAATATAGTTATACTGATAACACGAAAGTAATTTTCGATATTTGTTCGTTAAACATAGAAATATTTTGATATATAATATATAAATTTTTAAACGTTCAAGTATAAGATATCTTTTTCATCAGTCCATTGTGAACATTAGTGAATAATTCCAGGTAACCCGATTTAGGTCTTACTATAAATTCAACTTACAATATTGTTTCGTATATTATTAACCCTTAAGCAGGCATGGAATTTTCGACTTTTTCAATATTTTAGTGTAGTCTCAATTTGACTGGTCAAATATTGATTGCAATATTTTGAACTAGTTTGAACCATTCAGAGCTAATCCTAACTGACTTTATATACATTTTTGAATTGTATATATATTTAAATGTATACGTATCATAATTGTCTAATATTCAGATATAATCAAGGTTACAAAACGAAAATAATAAAACTTAGACCACGAAGCCAAAAAAAAATCTACTCCTCATGTCATACACACTTGATAGACACCCGTATTATAAGCGTATCATCTTTCACAAAGCCGTTTCTCAACACATCATTGACTACAGCATACTCGGTATAGCCGAAACCTCTCAAACATATCTCCGCTGTCGGCTTACGGAAGGCTATGAGGCTCGAGTTCGACATCATTGTGTCCCTTTGCGTGAGGTCCGGATCGTACTGGTTGATCATAGCGAACGAGATGCGACCGTTGAACGGCCATTCTAGACAGTCGTCGTACTCCGTCTTCATGAGATGCAGGTGGAGCGCGAAACAGTTTGGGTTCTGGGGGGATATGTTGAGGCGGACGCAGAATCTACGGATACAGTAAATTAAATAGGTAGAAAATCAAAAATAAATCCACAATAATAAATATACATCAACGTTCACATAGCCATCTAGCCACAAACTAAAACAACTAATTGTAATATGGTGGACTGAACTATTTGATGGATAAACATACTAATATAGTTTTTTGTAAATACATACAAATTATACGTAGAAATACCCTGACCAATACAAACAGATATTTATGCATCGAAATGTTTGTACTTCCCGGAGATAGAAATTTAATATAAAATTCATCTTCTATATTTTTAATATAATGAATTAAACATTACCAGTGTACTTTAGTTAAATGTCAGGTGAATAGTATTGACAGATCGACTGACATTTTTTTTTGTTAAAATAAATATCCACTGACATTCACACACCGCCATCTAGCCCCAAGTTAAGCGTGAAGTATGGGTACTAAACAATGGAAAAACATACTTAAATACTTTTTTGTAAATACATACAAATTTTACATAGAAACACCCAGACCGATACAAACAGACATGTTCATGCACACAAATGTTTGTACTGCCCGGGGATCGAACCCGGAACCCTTGGTGTAGTAGCCGACGTGTCAACCATTACACCAAATGGGTCGTTTATTTGTCTAATCAACATATTCTTTATATTTCTTTTGCCGTCACTGTTGCAGGTTATCAAATGATGACTTTTAATACCTTTATTGTTATTTATTAATTATATTATTGTTGAACAGAACGAGATTATGACGGCAAATTGAATAAAACAAATTAAATACCTGTATCCATTTGGCGAAGTGTAGAAACGGGGCTGTACAACATTTTGTAATGGTCTCTGGTCATCGCGTCCAAACGAGCTTTGAAGTTGTCCACCTTCCAGACATAGTTCCTATGAGAAGAATGAAGTAATTAGGTACATTTAAGGATTTACTGATAGCAAACATGTATGTATTCATTATCATGTATATTCTTAAATAGAAAATTTGGAAGGATTCTATCCATAGATATAACGAGCGTCGGTGGCTCAGTGGTGTGGACTGCCGCCTTCCTACCGGGAGGGCTGAGGTTCAAATCCCGACACGTACCTGATTTCTCCTTAATTCGAAATTCGAAAATAATTTCCTAATTCGAAAATACATGTATTTTCGAATTTTTGAAAATATATGTACGTTATCCGACGCTCTTACGGTGAAGGAAAACATCGAGAGGAAACCTTCATGCACGCCTGCGAAGAGATTCGAAGGTTGTGTGTGAAGTCGTCCAATCTGCACTTGGCCCGCGTGGACGACTAAGGCCTAATCACCCTATACGTGTAGGCTCGTGCCCCTCGGTGGGGACGTTTAATGAGCTGATGATGATGATGATAAGAAATGGAGTAGCGAGGAGATTGGGACATAAAAATCATGGCCCAATGCCTGCCAAGGATGTACATCATGCCAAACTGACGTGATGGGCAGAATTTTGCCGCAGACACTTTTTGAGAATGATTATACAATAGATGTAGTTTATCTAAGCAATGAAATTATAAAAAAGCAATCGAACCGATAAAACTTTCAGCAAACATTAAATAAATAAATATCCACTGACATTCACACAGCGCCATCTAGTTCCAAGTTAAGCGTGAAGCCTGTATTATGGGTACTAAACAACGGATACACGTACTTATATATATTTTTTGTAAATACATACATATTATACATAGAAAACACCCAGACCATTACAAACAGACATGTTCATGCACACAAATGATTTTACTGCCCGGGGATCGAACCCGGAACCCTTGGTGATGCAGCCGACGTCTCAACCGCAATAACAAATGGGTCGTCACTTGTCGTCACACATTAAGTAAAACAATACGCAACTCTCAACTTACCCATGCAATACCTGAGCAGCATATCGTGATTCTGCTTCATCTTGGCCACAGCGAACGCCGAGAGTTGCTTCGAGATGTTCGCTATCACTATGTCTTGCTCGCGATTCCTTTGCTCGAGTACAACCACTCTTTCGTAGAGGGCTCTGCAAACAAATATGTCATAAATTATTAACACATGATTTTATTTTTAAAGCGCCATGATAAGAGCGTCGGTGGCTCAATGGTGTGGACTGTTGCCCTCCAACGGGGAGGCCTGAGGTTCAAATCCCGCCACGTACCGATGTGTTTTACCGAATTTTCGAAATTATATGTACGTTATCCGACGCTCTTACGGTAAAGGAAAACATCGTGAGGAAACCTGCGCACGCTTGAGAAGCGATCCAAAGGTTGGATCGCTTCGCAGGCGTGCGTGAAGTCGTCTTACCCGCACTGGACCCGCGTGGACGACTAAGGCGTAATCTAAGGCCATAAAGTGTCAACTTCGTTAAAGGTAACGCGGCGAAACAGCAGCAATTACTTGCGCTTGCTCGATATATAACATAAGGCATAATTTTTTCCAAAGTGTTTAATTTCTTTTTAAACTTAACCTTTGGTATGCAGGACCACATATACATGCCAGACACAATGGATTATTTATTTTGAAAGTTCCTTCTCACAAAAAGTTAGAGTATTAAATTTTATTTTGTTACCTTTGACACCGTAGCACAACGGTGTTCACTTGTCTTCGTTTTGTTTTAAATATATGTTGTTTGAATTTGTGTTCAATAATAATAACAATAAAATCATTTATTTGCAAGAATATGGTTACAATTTGGTGTTCATTTCAATACAAATCCAACATATTCAGTCGAAAATTCGACGTGCAAAAATTTTGTTATTAAAAATGTATACAACTGTCTTAATATTTTTTATATGAATAATAATTTTGTTAACATTTTAAAGCATTCATTTTTAATATAACATATCATATTTAAAACCATTAATTTTAATTTTAATCGTGAAGTCAAGTATCAATATTAAATAATTTATGTCAAATCCTATCATTAAAAAAAACGTCGATTTTATAATACATTTTATCAATAAGAAACTTATGTAAACTATGTTTAAAATTATTATAAGGTAATGAAAAATCAATTTCAGTGAAAAAGGAAGAAGTTATTTATTTCTTACTTTTGGAAAGAACGTGAAGTTAAGTACCTTATGAGTGCGCTAGTGTTGGTTAGCGGCGGGGCGGGGTTACTCTGTCCGTCCTTGTTTGGCGCCTCCCACAGACTCATTGCCTCCTGCTCTTTCGCATCAATGCTTGCATTTGACAAGTCGTTATTAATTTTGATCTCGGAATACGCGTTCATTAAAAACTGTAATAGGAAAAAAATAAACACTTGATTAGTTTTCTTTTTGTAATAAATAAAATTATCGCCACTTTATTAATGTACCAAATCAATATATAAACACTTTTTGAAATAAAGAACTACTTCTTGCTGGAATCATAGAGTACAAAATAACAGTCCCAATCATTTGACATTTATAAGTGTTCATTAGGAAGCCAAATTGAATAATGTTTATTTTAATTGCTAGTACAAATATCACTTTATTATAATCATATATAATATTTTGACAACCCATGGAATGGTGATGGAATGGTTGAGAATTCGGCCATCACCAAGGGTTCGATCCTCTTTGTAAACATGTCTGTTTGTATTGGTCTGGGTATTGTCTATGTCTAATATATATTTGCAAAATAAAAACAAAATAAACATTGTATCTTTATCCATTGTCTTCTACCCACAATACAAGTTCCTTGCTTGAATTATGACTGAGTGAATATCTGTGGATATTTATCACATACAAACAGAAAGACGAACAGACAGACAAAATTTAAAAAACGGTGTTTTGGTGTATACTTCTTATATAATCATATGCATCATTATGCATGTAGTATGAACCGGTTATTTCAATATCACAAACAGACACATTTTATTTATATGTATAGATAAATTAATACTTACACTCATATGAGTCAGGGTATCATCATGCAGATGTTTATTCATGTCTTCCTGGCTGTCAAAGGTCTCATTACAACCCACGGCGTGAAAAGCGCACGGCACCCGCGTCGATCGCGCGCCGACGCTTCGGGCACGTTGTGCTCGCACGTCGCTATGTGAGCGTCCAGCTCCAATGGGGTCACTTTCATTTTGCACCCTTAAGTGTGTGAATAATTTTTTAGTACTTTAATATCATCATCAGCTCATTAAACGTCCTCACCGAGGGGCACGAGCCTACCCGTATAGGGTGATTAGGCCTTGGTCGTCCACGCGGGCCCAGTGCGGATTGGACGACTTCACACACAACCTTCGAATCTCTTCGTAGGCTTGCTTGAAGGATTCCTCAGGATGTTTTCCTTCACCGTAAGAGCGTCAGATAACGTACATATATTTTCGAAAATTCGAAAATACATTGGTACGTGTCGGGATTTGAACCTCAGCCATCCCGGTAGGAAGGCGACAGTCCACACCATTGAGCCGACGCTCTTACTACTATATTTCATAATCATATTAGTACTTTAATATGATTATGAGATATCCCTGAAGGATTCATTTTGAATGACCTAGACAGGAGACCTAGATTATGGCTTAGTGTTATCCCACTAAAACTTTCAATTAGCTAAATCTCGATTGAGCTGCTTGTTTATCTCTAAATAGTAATGAAATCTAGACAAAGTCGTGCCAAGTCTAAGGTTCCTTACTGCGATTTCTTTATAATAATAGTTGATGTTGTGTGACTTGAAATTCTGGATTTTAAATATGTGATTATTGCTTACTATATGACGAAAATTTCGTTTATCTGTCTGTGTATCTGGTCTTATCCAGAGGTTCTCAGGGGGCCTGAAATTTGCAGTGTTTACTTTGCAGCCAATCAAATGATAGGGGAAAATAATAACAAACCTTTATCAGCAAATGGGCAAGACATCCTTTGCTCCAATATCTCCCGTTTTGTGTAATTATCTGGGAATATGTCCACCTTCATACTGAGGTTTATATTGTCTATGGGGCAGTGTCCACTGTTCCTGAAACAACATGATAATAATAATAAATAAATTATAATAAATATCTACTGCCATTCACACAGCACCATTTAGCCCAAGTAAAGCGTAAAGCTTGTTGTATGGGTATAAAACAATGAGTATTAATTATATTATTTTTTTGTTAATATATACATATTTAACATAGAAATAATCAGACCAATACAAAAGACATGTTCATGCACACAAATGTTTGTAATGCAAGGGGATTAAACCCAGAACCCTTGCTGTAATAGCCCACGTCTCAACCATTACACCACATGGGTAGTCATCCTTTATATGTAATATTTTGTTTGGTTAATTAATCATTATCAATGGCTCATCATTGTATAACTATAATGCTTTTTGGTGACAGCAGATCGCACCTCTTCTCTTCTCATGGGTCACATGGGTGCTGTAAAAGGAGGCATAGAGACCAGATATGCAGCAGAAAATGGGTATCAGTGCTTTTTCTTCAACCTCACCTTTATAGGCTATTTTTTATCTATCAGTAAAAAGATAAAGTTAGACAGGTAAAGTCTTAGCCTTTAATTATTGTTGAGGAGGTTTAATTCACCAGTGAAATGATAAAGGATGTTATAAATCCACAATTGAAACAATTGGTATCATACATTCTTAAGTAATTTAGGTCATGTGAGTTTAAGTCATTTAAATTGCCTAAGTTATAGTCACAATTAATCCACTTCAATTTCACTTCAGTAATCAACCTTATTTTAGCGTATGAGGTTTTAAACTAGATTTTTCATCAACCTTTCATCAGCAATAATACAGGTGGATTACCCTTCACCAGCAACCATAAAAAGCATTCAGTAGATAGTAAATCACACACATTTTTAAATTTATTTTTGACAACAATAAAATAAGCTTTAGTACCACACACAATGGCCCACTGCAAGGACTAAGGCTAATAAAAAGCACTCATCATCATCATCAGCTCATTAAACGTCCCCACTGAGGGGCACGAGCCTACCCGTATAGGGTGTTTAGGCCTTAGTCGTCCACGCGGGCCCAGTGCGGATTGGACGACTTCACACACAGCCTTCGAATCTCTTTGCAGGCGTGCATGAAGGTTTCCTCACGATGTTTTCCTTCACCGTTAGAGCGTCGGATAACGTACATATATTTTTCGAAAATTCGAAAATACATTGGTACGTGTCGGGATTTGAACCTCAGCCCTCCCGGTAGGAAGGCGACAGTTCACACCACTGAGCCACCAACGCTCACTGAGCCACCGACGCTCTTATGAACATCAAAAATGTGTCAGTATATTTTATTTTACAGAACAAATAAAACCATTAATACTCACTGCAGCCATGAAGTGATGCAACTCTTACAGAACTTATGCCCACAGGTTGTGATAACAGGATCTCGCAGCCAGTTCAAACAAACTGGACATTCATATCTAGATTCTGGTTGGTTGCTGAGAACTGTGTCTGTGAGGGCTGTGATGCCCATGGTTCCAGGCTGAGGAAGATTATATGATCAGTTAGCAAAACAAAGCAAAACGATTCTTAACACTTTAAGAAATTTTTATTTTGATTAGTGAGTTAAAATGATCTCAATGATGAGAATGGGTATCAGTACTTTTCCTTCAACCTAACCTTTTATAGGCTGTTTTATATCTATTGGTAAAAAGGTAAAGCCTTTAATTAATTTAAGTAATTTCTTGTGTTGATTTTGTGTTAGCTCATTTGTTGTATTTTAATTGTTTAGTTTTATTAAGCATTTGGGTGTTCTTTTCTATACAATCTTTATTTGCGAGGACCTATAATTGGCTACCTGTTGTTATTTGTGTATATTTTTGTGTTTCGTTGCTGTTGGTCCTCCTATGAAATAAATAAATCTCCATAAAGTAAAATGATTTTGGATGTAATAAATGAAGAAATCCTTCGAAACCTTTATTGGATAAAATTGTTTTGACTCAAATATAGTCAACATTTGGGTTACTTACTGCAATTCCTTCAGAAGCATTTTAGTTTCCCAGGATCCATGAGCTTTAATTCCTCAAAAACACTTTCAATGTGTACAGGAGAATTTGGTTTTTAATTTATCTAGAAAACGAACTAAATTTTTAAGTTTGTACGATGAAGCCAATCATCAGAAATTCATAATAATTTTAAATTTTATTTAACATAGATGCTATAAGTATATTTTTGTAACTACAAGTCATAATAATCCTTAGTTTAATTTGTTATTGTGTAGAAATAGAGAAAAACCCGAAAAGAAACACGACATAGTGGTGACACAATCAGTCAAATGTCATTGTCATGTCATAGTCAGTGTTGCCACCTCAGATTTAGAAAAAAGGCTTTTTGAGAAGTAGCTAGATTGAGCATCAAAAGATTTTTGGTTCTGAAAATGCTGAAATAATCATGTCATGAAGCCGTTTTCATTTACTTAGAGCGTCTAAAAAAAGGTCATCATGACCGATGAAATAGCAAAAAGTACTTGTTGGCATGTTGGCAACTTTATAATATGGTAATATATTCAAGTCAGTGAAAAAGAGCTAGATTGCTCTTTGTGGGCTAAATCGTTACAAAAGGAGTTCACCTATACTAAAAAGTGCTAGATCTAGCTACAAAAGGGCTAAGGTGGCAACACTGGTCATAGTTGTCTTGTCATATAGCTGTATTTGGCAGTGGCAACAACAACTTATACAAATTTTAATATCTGTTACATTGTGTAATGGTTCAAACTAATATTTATAACTTAGGTTATTTTCATAGCTAGCTTCTCATTCAAGTAACTCAAAAACACACACACACACACAAGAAACAGCCAAATGCGAGTCGGACTTGCCCATTAAAGGGTCCGTAGCAGCAAGTAACAACATACATATTATAAAATAATTATTAGTTTTATTATCAGAACCATTATTTTTCACCGATAATGATTAAAATAAGCCCGGAAGTCATTTTTAGTAACTTGGGTGGCTCTTCACTGAAATTATAAAGAACGGTGTAATTTACTCAGGCTTACGGTCTACATAATTTTTTCCTTAGAGTTGGCAAAGTTTGTTTAAATTGTTGCCTGGGGAACATACACCATAAAATGAGGATCAGGAACAAGAACATATAGAAGTTGAAAACTCGTTGTTGCCCAAATGATAGGCAACTATGAAATATTTTGTAAAGGTACCCTAAAAAAATAAGTACCCTCAAACGCAGTACCCTGTTCGATTGACGGACGGAGAAGATAGCGTCTCAAATGCCCTAATAACGATGCTAGATAGATTTCAAAGAGGATTACAAAGCGGGATATTTCCTCTTATGCGTTGCGGACTGCCTCCGTGGTCTAGTGGACAGCGTTCGGCTATGTGGCCCGGAGTCGTGGGTTCGATATCCGGGGAAACATCACTGTGCGATTTTTCTAGTTTGGTTAGGATATTGCACGCGGATTCACCTGAATATCCGAAAATAAAAGATGATTCCGTGCTTCGGAGGGTGCTAGAGAGTCAGGATAGTAGTCCTTAATACCCACTAATCCACAATATGACCCGCGTGGTGGGTTACGACCCAATCTCCCCATGGCTATGCTGTGCGGGATGCCCTGCAGTGGACCGTTACAAGCTGATGATGATGAGGAATATCTAGTCCACAGTCCAGATCGGCAGTAGTAGGGCTAAGACTTGCTATTATTATTTATTAACTAGTGATGTTAGGTAACGGTAAAGATAAAACTACGGATTTTTAAAATGTTAAATAAATTTGCATCTGGATACAAACCGGACGAAAAGTTAACTTTACAAATTAAAAAAAATCTTAATTCATACTAATACGACACGTAAATTTCAAAATTATTAATAAATCGGGCAAGTATTAAGTTTGCAATTTATAATCAACCAACGTATTGAAGATACAAGGAATTACCTCGAGCCTTTTTGTGCGTGTCACGAGTACCAAATTTACTGGCGGTCGCATTAAGAAATCGTCAAAGCACGACCCAGCCAGCATTGTCATTATATAAGGTGATTATTAGAGAACCACAGAGGTTTCGGTTTCCATTATGTTTAGGTTTCGGTTTAACGAGTTTTGAGTTTAATGGTCGAATTACCCTACCAGTCCTGCGTTCTTACGGTTTTTATGCCAAAATTTACCGCAATCGACCAGCAGCTACTCATTCCAGATATCAGGCAATAAAACATTTATTTTTACTAAACAATGAAACTTTACTGAACATTATTGTTGATAGGATTATTAGGTACCTGTAATTATGTACCTTTCAGTATTTAAATACAAGTGAAGCCAATAAAAGAGTGTAAAAAACATGTTATTGTATTAATTAAATTGAGGTATATGTCATGTTTGTTAAAATGGGTAATTAATATCTATGATATTTTCTGGACACACCGAACAAAAGTTCGGTTTCGGTTACGCCCAAAAACCTAGTTTCATTCAGTCACTAGTAATTTTAAAATTCCAACGGATACTGATTGCAATCATTCTTCGTTTTGTGCCAGCCCAGTTGATTCATAAGCGAAATCCTTTTGGCACCATTTCGAATCAAATATATTGGCATCAATGCGGCTTTGTTGCATGACATAATTATGAGAGTAACAAAAGAATTGTATGAGATACAATGGCACTGAGTTTCGAAACACTAACCTATTTAAGAGAGTTTATTGTTATATCATGCAAATATTGTCGTTAAAGATTAATTAGTCATACGAATCTACATAGTATGACCCCAATGATTTTTATAATGGGCGGGCTTTGTTGAATCATCGTAGTTATTTAAATAATCAGTTAACTATTGAAACTCTAGTAGGGAAAATGATGTACGTTGGATAACGTAAGTTTGCAATGCATTCAGTAGACACATATCACATAAAACTTCCTCGAAACATCGGGATAAAAATTGGCTCTAGGGCATACCTTTTTAAAACAGTAACGTGAATAGCGACGTTACTGTTGGTCTCAATCAAAGCCGATCTGTTATGGTCAGGCGTATCACTTACCATCAGGTGAGCATCCTGACCGTACTGTACACTTGTAACATAGAAAAAAACGTGCTGGTAACGCGAATAGGGACTGGTCGAACATACAGGGAGTCCCGACGAAGGCTCGCGCCGGTGGAGGGTCTGAGGAAGCTACGAGTGGCCTTATAAAAGAAGAGAACAAAGAAAGGGGGCAGAGAATTTTTGGGCCCCCGGTTACCTCACACATTTGTCGAAACAACGCGCATGTGGTATAATAAATAAATCCCTGTTTTTAGTAGAAAAGATTTTGTAATGTTAAATTGCACACAGAGGGAATCCAAAAATAACATTTAACCGATAGAATGAGCTTACGTACTCGTAGACGTATCTATACCACATATTTATAAATCTGTGATTTATACATATATTACGCAAATTTATCTAAAACGTAATTAAATTCCATCAGTTCTCTTAAAATATACAATTTAAAATGCGTAACGGCATTTAGTATTTTAGTTACCTGTTAATTGTTATTCTAAAGACGTAATTGTGCACTTCCTATATTAAGATAGTTTTAAGTTATTAAGTATGCTGATAGTTAATAAGATAATATCCGTTTCTACTTCGTATTATGAGCATGGAATAATGTATACCGGGCAAGACGGCTTTGCCTTAGCCTCGGACTTGGATTGTCTACATATATGGTAACCATAATTCTGACACTTTAGTTTTCTTTGTAGGATCCTAAGAAGGTTTTTTTTCTCGGTGTAATTGTAACTACGTGTGGACAAAAAGCGGCAACAATTAATACTTTGTAGTAGGTACCTTATGTAGGCACAGCATGTTCTTTATAATCATTAACTTGACAAATTTCTTTAACTGTTTATACGACATGATATTGACTTTCTGGTTCTCTTCTTACATTTTAGACGAGGTCTCCCTCCCTCGCTCTCCTTCTAAGTTATAAAATAAATAAATATCCACTGACATTCACACAGCGCCATCTAGCCCCAAGTTAAGAGAAAAGCATGTAGTATGGGTAGGTACTAAACAACGGATAAATTAAATATACTTATATATTTTTTGTAAATACATACATATTATACATAGAAACACCCAGACCAAATACATATAGACATGTTCATGCACACAAATGTTTCCTTATATGTAGAAGGTTTCTTCAACACGACATAAGCCCTAGGTCGTTATGATTACTTTATTTTCTGCTGACTAGACAAACCCGAATAGAATAGATATAAATAATTAAGAAAATGCTTGAATTTACGAAATCCTATGTATGTAGAATGCTATATTGCACTCTCTCTCTCTCTCTCTTCAACCTATCGCAGTCCACTGCTGGACATAGGTCTCCCCCATTTTGCGCCAGATATCCCGGTCCTCCACTTTTCTCATCCAGCTTCCACCAGCGACCTTGTAGGGCGTCCTACGCTACGCTTGCCAAGACGTGGTCTCCACTCCAGAACTCGTCTGCTCCAACGGCCATCAGTTCTGCGACATACGTGACCAGCCCACTGCCACTTCAACTTGCTGATCCGGCGGGCTATGTCGGTAACTTTAGTCTTCTTACGGATTAAATCATTTCTGATCTTATCCCTAAGAGAGACTCCTAGCATAGCTCGCTCCATTGCGCGTTGAGTGACTTTGAACTTGTGAACCAATAATTCTATATTGCACTGAAAATTTAATATTTAGTGGTTACTAGGAAGATTTGAAATCTATAAATAAACACTTTTTAATTTGACTTATTTTATAAACTATACCTATTTATAAAAAAGAAATGATAAAATATAAAATTAAACTTCTGGTGAGAATATCCTTTTAATCCAAAATTATGGCTATCCACTAATTTGATATACTTTATATTTCACTGCCAACGCTACGTTTTACAACCAAACTTATTTAAAATTCAAAACATTGAACGGGCTTATTACATCACTATGAATTAAATAGTGTAAAGAAGCGTTACATAAAAAGCCCTGCAACGACTGGATAAATATGTTAAAGTGTTAAATTATGGATATTATGACCAGCTTTAGGCCTGTTGACATACTATTATTATTATATGTGTTTAGTTCCGCATACTTATAGGCGTTGGTTCGAGTTGAAAATTAAAGCTTTCTAGTGTCATCTACTCTGTTGTTCTGCTATCATGTTTGTATGAAACCAAAATAACCATTGTTTTATATGTTATGCAGTAGTATAAATAAACGTATGAAACATAAACCATGTAATATGTAATTTTTCACGCTACGCAAACGTATGTTTGCTGTGAAGTGTCAGTAGATTGGAAAACTTATAAATCCCGCGCTTCCAGCGCAGGGATAAAACATTCAGCAGAGAACGCGTAGCATCCAGTGCCGGATTAGCCATATACCGAAAGTAGCAAATGCTACGTCCTCGTGGTTTGATTATAATTCCTTTCCAATAAACAGCTTTTATTTTTTCCGATCGATGTATCAAAACATTTAAAGATTGAGCTCAAGCATGTATAACATAACAATCCTAAAAGTAAATTATAACAACAGGATAATTCCACAATATAATATTTGTGTTGAAAAACTAAATGGCATGAAACGAAGCGTAGCCGTTTAACTGAGCAAATACAACTAGGTAGCCGTGTTTTTACTAGAGGAGCGGTCGATCAACCTTAACGGGACTACCTCTATAAGTTGTGTGTGTAGACCGAGGGATTGCGTTCAAAAAAGTTTAATAATAACTTAGTATAAATAACTACTACGTTTTATATATGGTATGTCCATTTCAATGGCGTCCCAGACCAAAACATTCGAAGACTCCAGCAAATCTCATCGACCAATACATTTTGATAAAAAACCGACTCAAGTTATGGGACATCGTCAAATTGACCAGGGTGGCGGGTAACAGACTAAAACCCTTGACAACGTTGAGAACTAAGGGATTTGGGCCCATGATCAATAAATACTCATATGATCGAATTTGAAATTTGATAAAAGCAATGTTACAAATTGAACAGTGTCCCAAAAACTAAGAAAAAGGGTTAAAATAAATATAACCACGGTTTCCAGTAAAAGTATCTGAATGTGTAATTTCAAAGAAAGTAATCCGAAACCTAATAGTAATTAAGAAAACTCTTAACATCGTCATACAGAATATATTGATTAGTGACATCTAGAATTTGACTTATGAACTAAATTTGTATATGTTTTTGAATCTCAAACACAAATAACGCAAAATTCTAGTTAGGAATGTTTGTTTTATATTGACCACTCTTGAAGCCATTTATACTAATATGTTAGTATCTTTTTGCAGTTTTCAAGGAACCTTAAATTTGATGGAAAGACGTATAATATTATCTAATGTATAATATCATCTACGCGGCGCGCCTCGCCTGTTCGTAACTAGGAAAAGGGAACCGTGTTTAACGTGAGCGAAACTGCGGGCAAAAGCTAGTATTAATGCAATGCAAAATTATGACGTCAAAAGTGAATATGGGCATGCCCATGGTTACCTCATCGTGAATTGCTACTTCGTAACGTAAATAGCGTAATCCCAGTCCCCTTGTCTATACCAGTTACATCATAGCAACGTCTTGATAAGCATGGCGGCGGTATTACGGTGGTCGCGGCTTTTTGCCGTAACGGGCTTAGATCGTCATGCCTTTTATTTGAATATAGATCAAGGATACCGATACTAGTAGACAGTCTTGACCTTATGTTGTTGGTGTATTGTGGAAGAGCCAATATCCTGCTGATTGGTGACGTATAAATATATAATCCCACTTAGGGAGAAGCCTTCACACACAGCACAGCCATGGGGAGTTTGGGCCGTAACCCATCACGCAGGCCTAGTGCGGATTCGTGGGTGTTAACAACTACCATCCTGAGATCGTCGGTGGCTCAATGGTGTGGACTGTTGCCTTCGTGACCGGAAGAGCGCAGGTTCAAATCCCGCCACGCACCAAAGTGTTTTCGAATTTTCGTTATTATATGTACGTTATACGACGCTCTTACGGTAAAGGAAAACATCGTGGGGAAACCTGCGCACGCCTGCGAAGAGATTCACAGGTTGTGTGTGAAGTCGTCCAACCCGCTCTGGGCGCGCATGGACTACTAAGGCCTAATCACCCTAGTAGTTTAATAATGAAAAATGTTTCCTGTGTTGTTGTGAGGGGGTTATATGCATATATTTTTAATGTTAAGACGCTCCATGTGTGTTGTATGTCCATGTGTGTCTTTTACTTTAAAAGTGACAAACATAAATCCAGCACGCAACAAGTCGGGAAGTTCGTGCTATATGCTCCGCGGTGACCCGTGAAGGATTGAATCACACAATGTAACGTGACCGTTGGCAGTTACAGTATTATCCAAGCGAAAAGTTCCTCCAAGGTAATAAAATTACGGCCGCTTGACAGAGAAGATAGAGAACCTGACTATGGCCCTAGGACTATTATAAGCTATAATAATCTGACAAACACCATCTTTAAACCAGTTTATATTATTTACACTAAAAAAATACAGTAAAATTAAAAATGTATAAAATTTTGTTTTTAATCAGATATTTTTTGTACTTAATGGCCATTCCCTATTGGTCGATCGATGTGTATGTTGTACCCAAATAAAATGGTTTCTTTTTTCTTTCTCTTTGCTCTTGGCTTATAAATGTTCAATTAAAAGTTAATTTAATATAATTTAAATTAATGAAAAAGTTATTTTTCAGAGGGCTTTCACCCTTTAGGGAGTACGGCGAAACTTCCCTGTAAAAAGATATCAGATTTCATGTAGAGCCAAGCTTCTGAAACTACACGGTCTAATTTTAACGAGATATTGCAGGATATTGACTTAAAACCTTTATTTTTAAGTTAGCAATGTGATTCCTATCCGGGTATCAGTTGGCAACAGTCTGTACATCCAATAGGTAGGCCTTAAGTTATTACGTGAAAACAACTGCCTTAAATCTATTATTGTATTGCTCCTTATGTTCTATATTTAACCAAAATGTTTAAATATGTTGTCCGAAAACTTCCGTAATTTCCGCAGGAACCTTAGATAAACAATAAACTAGCTAGCCGTGGTTGTGCACAACCACGGAGAAATATGAACCGAAAAATATTCGTGCCGTTTGACACATACGTTGACTTATTGTTATATTTATGACATAAAATTATTAATTGTCATTTTTACCTTAACGCGTCATTATAAGTGTACAAAATCAAAAGCACGAGCATACTACTATGTCACTATGATATGTAGCGAGTGACGTGATTATGAATGAAAATTCTGCCCAACCGATGTGATGGGCAGTTTTTTGGCGCGGACACTTTTTGAATGAGATTTTGCATCTACACAATTTATTGTTTATCTAAAGCAGGAACATACTATGCTTGCACAAAACCTGCAGCTTCCAGATTACAGACATTACCGTATCTCAGTGGTCCAAGCTTCAATCGTATTATTATTGTAACGTCAGTTTATCGTAGCGGATGGTTAAGATCGCACGCGCGTCGGGCGTTCCGTTGCACTCTCTCGTAAACTGAGTGCATAAGTGTCAATATTGTTTTTTTAATGGTGTTTTGACAGGTGTGTTTGTTTAGGTCTGTGAGATATGTCTTTTTTAACGGAACGAGTTACTTGTTGTATAAATATTGTACCTATGTTTTATTAAAGTGACGAAACTATTATTTTTATGAAAATATAACCTAAATATTTTTCTTGATTAACTACTGAAGATCTTTTTACGTCATAAATTTATGTTCAGATAATTTTTATTACCAACATATTTTATTTACTTTTCAGTAAACTGTAATTTGGCAGATTTAGGGTATTGAGATAAAAAACTCAGGCATATTAAGGTAGGCCATTCGTAAATTTTAATTGCACCATTATTTCTAACATCTTAAACAAAGCATAAATACGAAATAGTTTTACCACACACATTGTTAAGTAAATATGATATTAAAAAACATAAATTTGAGACGTTTATGAAGATTTCTGATCTCTTGATAATAGACATATAGAATTTATTGCAACAACGTTTCCGCAGTCAGAATTACAAAGTTCTATTTTACGTAAAGTCTTATCTTCATAAATCTACAGCACATGACCTTTCAATGTAAGCTACTATTTGCTGCATCTAACTTATGTAAGCCATATACTGATCACTGATGGTTTCGTGACCCACTGAAAGCTCTTTTGACTTGCTGCATTGAATTACGAAAACGGCTCAAATTATGCAACTGTATTGTTGTTATGCATTCATCTAACGTTTTATACAGTAACTGTGTATTAAACTAGATGCAATGGGATCAAGATGTCCTTAGTTAGTACCGGGTTAAACAATAAGCGGATAAGGCCTTAGTAGATGCAGATCCAGGATGACGTCACAAGTTAGCAACCGTACTGTGCTTCATCTTTGATCACTGGTGTATTAGAAAAGACAGTTGTCTGCTCGCTTGTTCGCTTTATAAAAATTGTAGTGCCACTTTTAATTTAATCAACACGGCACAGTCCGTTATGTCAAGTAAATGCCAGCTTTAATAGGTATTTTTCTGATTTCTAAAAATAAACCACAGAAAGGTTACTACATATCTAGAGAAATAGTGCTGGAGGAATCAATTTGTGCAATTCCAACGCACACTCTCCGAAACCCAAACTGTGAAAGACGGACAGACACAATACTAAACGGCGGTCGGCGACGTACAAAACTTGGTGGTCTCCCGGCTCAGAGGAACTCTACCGGCGATTGAAATTTCGATTGAATTTTTAAATAACTTTTAGCATCAACGGTACAAAACCTAGAGCCAGACAAAAATATTGAGTAAAAACAAGACTGACAGATACAAAAAGATTGGAAGAAGAAAGACTATAATTAACAATTAATTAATCTTCGCTTTTTTGTACGGTAATTCTTCTCACTAGAGTTAGCAGCATAAGTGCTATTTAATAAAGTAAGCATTGATGGTGATTTATAATCTGTTATTTCACAGACTAAGGCTTTATTGTAATTTGTACATACTGTGAGAAGTTTAAGTTGTCGTTGAAAGCAGCAAACCGTTATTAGATTTTTCAAGTGAAGTTAAATATGATTGACAATTAACAAACATTACCTATGTTCTCGCCAGACACATGTGGTTTTGTGATATGCAATTATCATGTTACAGTAACATTGCTCTTGCGTTATTATCCCATAGCATTTTTTAACGAATGCATTGCAGTTTGGTTGCGATTGTTTATTGCAAAAGTCACTGATTGCACGTGTTATTCGAGCATTTTCTGACGGGTGACGCCGCCTACCGCTTATTTCTCGCTCCATGGCTGATATGCTTTCGGTATTTCTATGTTTAAACTAAGATATAAGATATTTTCTAACTTATATACGTTTATCAGACGCTCCTACAGCGACTATGAAACCTGCGCGCGCCTATAAAGTGGTTCAAAGGTTGTGCGTGAAGTCGGCTAATCCGCATTGGGCCCGCTTGGACGACTCGGCCTATACACCCTTTATGGGTAGGCTCGTGCCCCTCTGTCGGGACGTTTATGAGCTGATGATGATAATGATATGCATTCACCATGATACGGAATTAATATTTATTCTCTGAAAAATCGTTTAATTACATGCACCATCTAAGGGAGCGTTCAAGTATTACGTAACGCAATTTTGAAGATTTTTGACCCCCCTCCTCCCTTGTAACGCACCGTAACGTTCTTCTGTACTCCCTCCCACTCTCTAAACGTTACGTAACACTCAAGTGACCATTTTTACCCTAAGGCCGCAAAAAAGAATGTTACAGATTTTATTTACATACTATCTAGGGAACCCCGTGAAATATAAACAAATGGTTTGCCACTTGCGAGAACAAATCAAAAATCAAGGGATTCCCCGTAAAACGTAAATGAAAAGGGTTGCCAATTTTGGAGTATTTATCCTAATTTCTTATTTAAAATAAACAATGTTACGTAACGTGTTGTAAGAAGACCCCTCCACCCTGTAACGCATCGTAACGTTTTACGAGACCCCCTCCCCCAAATGGCGTTACGTATTACTTGAACGCTCCCTAATAAAAGCTTCCACGTGGATATCCTTAGCAGCCAACATCCATCGGCTAGCCCCCACCTTAACTTGGACATCGGTACATCTGAGTGGAGGTCGGCTTACGCGTTTTTTCGTTTCGTGGATGCCTCTCGAGAATCATTTTGTCCCATCGATTCATCACACTATGTTCCGTCTCTGCCCATTTCCGCTTCAAATAATAACCTGCAGGCCATGTTGGTGTTTTTAGTGCTCTAACGGATGTCCGCATTTCGGGTTTTATCGCGTAATGAAGCTTATAACACATAACTTTGGGCAACATTAAGCATACTCAAAAGAAGTGAGTGACCACGTTTTACTTTAGTGCTTCACAATCTGAGCTCATTGGTGTGGACTGTTCTTGTGTGTGACTTCAGATCTGGAGGGTGCAGGTCCAAATCCCGCCACGTACCAATGTATTTTCGTTGTTTTCATTCATGAGGAAACCTGAGCACATATACGAAAAAAATCAAAAGGTTATGCGTAAAGACGACGTGCGTTGGACCCGCGTAGATGACTTACACCATACACGGGTAAGCTCGGCCCCTCGGTGGGACGTATAAGAGCTGACGATCATGAATATGACTGGCTTTGTCCGTCAATAATATAAGAATATGTATTGCATTGAAGGATGTTGGTAAAGTACACCGATCTATCATATTGCAGTGAGCGTAATTAGCATATGTGCAGTTGCATCAGCAATACGTTATGGGAAACGTTGACTTTTCTATGATAATTGTGTGACTGAAGTATGCAGGGCTGTTCCTTACCAAAATATGTAAACTTAATGGTTGTTTAGTGCCAGATTGTAGTATAACTATGAAACATTATATTCACATAAACTGATTTTAAATCAGTCAATTCATACTAAAAAAATATGTTTTACGGAGAGAAGGCTCGTTTACCATTGTTAAGATTAATTTACTTTGAACATTGTTTTTATATTAATTTGTCCGAACTATCGCGTGAGTGACTGATAAGGTGATAAGATATAAATTTTAAGCAACTTCGAGTATAATACCAAGAAAGATTGTGTTCAAGAGCAAGCACCTATTGAAAACTTTTTTCGTTAGATGATACATGAAATATGATGCAGCGAGTTTGCTCAGAAAAGCCTTACAAACTCATATTAAATGACGTCCTTGCGTTATATGAGACCGGAAACACAAACGCATGTATAATGAAAATGAAGTATTATTATTTATGTGATTCTCGGGAACCGTGTCTTTCTTCTATTACCTAGGTACTTATTATTATTTAGTGATTGCAAGAATCGTGTCTTTCTTCCATTACCTACTTGTATTCACAATTACCTAAAATAATAAAGCTAAGTCTGAGCTGTCCAACGGTTGAGTAATTAGGGGTTTCAAAGCAACAACCTACATTCGGACGAGTTTTTGTTTCCATCTCGTAGACTAACGGTTGACATAACAGCGTTTCGTTATGCCTTTTCCTAGGTATTAACTTAGTAATTGCCTTTTTACGTATTAACAGATCTGTGGAATGTCGGCTCTTTGAATACAGTATTATAATTTATAAAAGATCAATAATTGTTCTACAATGTTTTTTTAAATAGAGTATGAGATATCATCAGGACGCTCACCTGATGGTAAGTGATACGCCTAACCATGACAGAGTGGCATTGAGGGAGACCAACAACTGATAGACGGTTATTATTTTCCGTCAATGCCACACTGCGCCCGACACTAGAGACAACAAATGTTAGGTCTCTTATACCAGGTAATTTCACTAGCTACAGTGCCCTCATGCCGAAACACAAAAGTGCATCAACCTCCTGTTTCACGGGACGATATCTGACACTGTGGTGGTCCCTAGACATCTCAGTATCGTGTCGTATAGGTTGTAAAAACCACATAGTTAACTACTGAGACTATGTCTCTAATCAATGGTTAATTAGTTCTTTAGCCAATAGGTAACCATACCTACATTAAACTTTTAGTTATAGGTGCTAATTCTTAATTAAACTAGCTGTTCCCCGCGGTATAAGATATTTTCCCGCAGTAAAACGTAGCCTAAAAAATCGCTTCGTTAAGTCACGCAGCTAACGCGACGCGCCGCTGCCGCGCGGTACATTTAATTAAAAAGGTTTTTCCGAAATAAAAGTAGTCTCACTTTTTCTTTTTCCATAGCTTAAAATAACGTATTATATTGTGTAAATTGAATCTTCAGTAATCTGGAAATTTCTATAAGGATTTAAAAACGAATTTTGGAGGTATGTAATGGTTTACATCATACACAAAAAATATCTTTGTATAATGCAACGGTCTCAGATTTGTAAGTGATCCACCCTTACAAGTAACTGTTGGATGTCTTAGTGTCTTGTCATAAATACAAGTTATCACTGCTAGACTGGCTGTATTTTATTATATTTAATTTGCTGTATTTTGGGTATTTGAATGTTTAATTGACTTTTTGAACTAAGGCTAAGAGTATCCTTCAAATACCAGAAACATTTAAAAAACATACTTTTATTTCTAATACGGAAACAAAAAGCTATTATTTACAAAAACTACAACTTTCGTCCGGCGGTTTTTAGGTAGACTTAGAAGTTACTCAGTTATCTGAGTAGCGTCTCAGTTACGCGTAATACCACTTACAAAGAAGTGGGTTAAATTATCTCGGGTTATTTCCACACCGCGGTTAGATGGAACGGTATACCTTAGTGGCCGTTACGTTGAGATTCGACCACCATTAACATTAGGGTTGTCAACCTTAACTCCTTAAAATATGAAACCCTGATGTTTTTGAAACTCTTTTTAGAGTAACCGAACTATCGATAGTTTGGTTATCGATGGTTTAAGTTGAAAATCATCTATCGATTTTGTAAATAGTATCGATAGTTTTGCCAATAGTCATCACCAATAGTATCGCGACTATCGATAATATGTTGGACGACCCATCTGGTGTAATGGTTGAGACGTTGGCTATTACACCAAAGGTTCCGGGCTCGATCCCCAGGCAGTACAAATGCATACAATCATTCCATGCTCTTTGAGTTTGAAATCTAATATTAGTAAAATACGGCTATACATTAGGATTCCTATCTTCATTTTAAAGGATTTTTACGTTCTTTATTAGCTTTTATCGATTAACTGCCTTGGTGGTCTTTTGGTCTAAGCATAAGGTATGATTGATGGTATATATTTCACATGGAATACCAATAAAGAAAATTGTAACTACATAAATCTTTTTTATACTAGGGAAAATTTGAATGAACTGAATACTTCTTTCTCATTATTCTCTGGCCATAACAGTTATGTTTTTAGCATAACTGCGTTTTATTTTATCAGCAAATCCTGGTGTAACAGATTATAAACATCGAACCCGTATTCGGATACGTCTAATATTATTTTGATCGTGTATTATGTTTGTGACTATAAGAGCCTTTGGGAAAGGTAAGAAACCCAAGAATGGCAACCCTAATTATGGGGCATTAGTACGATAGCCGGCATCCGCTGTGTAGCAACAAACAAACCGTTGACTCTTGAACTTGATCTGCGCTTAGCCAAGCAGAACTTTGAAACAATCTGCCCACATTGGTATAGGGAATTGTTTACGCAGAATGATTAGAACAGAAATTATTACTACTACTTTACAATGAATGATTTTGTTCGTGTAATGACTTGTAGAAAATCACTATTTAAATAAAACTGATCTTTGAATTGTTGTTATATAATCAAACCCAGTGAAATATTTAAGAACGTTATTTAATTTTACAGCTCTTTTACCATCCTACATAATGTCTGATTCTATTTATGTCATGACCCGCAAAAATTGTCTAGTGTCTTCATGTCATTCAGGTTTCATATTAAGTAGGGTCCCAGGGTCCAAGTATAATTAATATTGAAAATTAGCGAGTTCAACGGTATTAAAAAGAGGCACATGCCTGCTCTTTAGATCAAATTGAACCTTCTTGTATGCATAATTCGGAATGACGAAAGTACAGTGAAAGCTTACAATATGATGTCACGATCGTCATGAATATGAATGGATTACAGGAATTCTTGATTTTCAAAATAATGTGGAATCGTTTCTGTTCCTACCTTAAACTTTTCCTTGTTATTTGTGGCACGGATTATTAACCTGCTAATATTTGTTTGTCACATACTTTTAGAGTCACTGGAAATATAAAGTATTAATTAATAGATGTGGTATGCTTCTAATATGTCCTTAATTTATATATTTGAGATTTTATTAAGTGTGTGATTTAAAAAAAAACAATTAAGTGAAATAACGGTTTAATATGATGTTATAAAACCACTGGTGTGCTACAAAGATTTCATAGAAAAAAATAAATGACGTTTCCGAAATGTGACAGTCATTTGATATTAGATCACTAGTTTCCAAAATGGCGCAGTGGGTGTGGTTAGCAGTGCTTCTGTTCGGTCACAGGCGGCGGTGCTGCCCCGCCGGGGCGGATGTTAGGCGAAACCCGTGCGCGGCGCATCCCAGGGGATGGCTGATGCTGTACTGGCCGTCCGATGGGAAATGCTATACTATTTATAAGGTATGTCAAAAATATATTTTTAGTACTTAGGCAGATTGAATAAGAGAACGGGTAGTTACCCGTTATTGTTTTATGCTTTGTCCCTGAGCCCTACAGTACTTTAGCTCGTTGTGTAAATATTTAAGGCTGCGAGTTCTCTGCTCTTGACTATATGGAATACCCCATGAAGGTGTAAAGGCCGTATATCCAAGGCAGTACTTTTAATATAAAATGAAGTTTTATTTTCAATCCGTTTGAATGTTTATCGAAAAAAAAAAACGCAATAGAAGGCTGTCTCCCGTCTAATTGTGTTCCTTTTCTGGGTTTTGAACAGCCGATTAAATAGCCGAATGGATATCCTGGGATATCTAATTTTTAGACACGGTACGACGAAAGCGTTTAGTATTCAACATGGTCCGCATCTTACTATGGAAATTAACACTTAACGCAAGCCTTTCATTGAGTAACTCCATTGTTGTGGGAATATGTGTTCACTGGGTCAGTGGGTATGTCATAACAAGATCGATCGGTCACGGTCTTTCATAAGTGCGCTTAATGCAAGTGACTGGTCGGACCGGTGTTGGCTGCATTTGCTACACGCTTTTGGCTTTATGTTGCCAAAATATTGATTGTTAGTTTAATTTATTTATTTTTATTTGGGATAACAGTTATCGATGGAGGCCATCGTATATCATATTTTGGAGTAGTGTAGTAGAGTGGCAAAATATCGATAGTTTGATATTGACGGTTGGTCTTGGAAATCATGTAGGTATCGAAAGTAACGTGAGCGTTATTTGATACAATTGCAATACTCTCGATTGTCTTGTTGTTTTGTATCGACCTTACTATTTTTTGTACCAAAATTTTTGTACTAATTGTTACTATCAGTATATGTGCACTATCGACACGTTTAAACGATCGACAGTGTACATAGTTATATATATAATTTAGATATAATCGAATGCAATGATACAGAGTTTTAATTCTATCGAAAGATTCGTATTAGATAAAATTACACCCTACTAAGTTCCAATAAAACCGATATCATTGCTTTTACACAACTATCGATAAAACACTATCGACTAGTCACACCACACTATTTTGGGGATCCGCACGTTATTGCTCGAATGAAACAGTGTTGTTCGTCACGGTCGTTTGGATTAGATATTTGAAAAGGGAGAATAGAAGGTTTTATATTTTTAAAATTTTACGCTGTGATATTTGTATAAAAAACTATTCTCTTCTGAAGGTTGTCTGGAAGAAATTGCTTTTTAGTAATAAGACCGCCTTATTTGTACACTTTTGTTCTGTCCATGTTTTCCCTTGTAATATGTTTTATGTGCAATAAAAGTTTTATATTATTATTATATGGACTTGATATAATTAATGTGTCATTTGTGCTTTTTATGTAGTTGATTTTACAATTATCAAGTTTTTTGGTACCTATAATAATTTCTCTGAGACCTACATATCTTAACGTAAAAGTATCATATTATATTACCATATTAAATTGAAATCAAGGACAAATGTTTCGTTTGTATAACAAATATGGTAATATATGCGGCAAAACTTTGTAAATTCTACAATATTTGAGACATTTCTGGTATTACGATAAAAGTGTCCAAAGCTGACAACGAAATCTTATGTTTATTAATGGATAAATGATAAGTTTTCTCTTATAATAAATTACAAAATGTTAAAAAATATATTTCTATTATTTTAACTACTAAGTTTATCCTTAAATTAAAAGGGAAGGGGAAGTGGAAGAGCACAAGTAGAGTACCAAGTAGCGGTAGTGACCATATTATATTATTTATTATAGTATATTTATTATATAGTATTTTTCGGTGTATCCTCTACCATTAAAAGGTATTCAGTTAATATATTATTCATCTAAAACAATATTCAATCACGATTGTTTTATTAGAAGAAATATGGTTGTCATCTTTATTATTTATTCAAACAGTCCACATATATTTTGCTTGGTCGTTATTTTCAGTAGATTTCATCTAGTTGAGATAAAATAAATTTATAAAAGATAGCGTACAGTTTTCAGATCCGATCAACTTTCCAATTAAATATATCGATACGTACACTAAATTACGGTACACATGTAAAATACGCTTGTTCACAACACGGAAAGAAATGCACCTGCCTTAGTTATTTGGCACTACTAGCAATCTGTTTTAAGCGACAAATGGAAAGTAGCCTATATACCGTAAATGTTTAGTGCTTAGGTAACAGTCTAAATGCCAATATAATCCGATTGGTTAAGGTTTCCTAATTAAAAATACTAATTTAATTACCTATTTGTAATAATAGCAATTTCATTTCATAAAATTTGTATTACCGTAGAGATTTATGTTCGCATTTGTTTTCTTTATTTTTGTGACATTATTTACGATAAAAAAAGTAAATTAGAAAAACACGTGTTCTTGGCTCCAAAGTTATTAGTCACTTTTATGAACCAACATAATATTACAGATAATATTTAGTTTCAGAGCAATGATATTCTAAACCGTTATGCAGCGCACGCAGTGGAAGCTCTCAGTAAGAAATAATCCTCCATTTTGAACATTCCTCCGCTCCTATTGTACTTAACGTGATGATATTATATAGCCTATAGCTTTCCTTGATAAATAAGCTATATATCATTAAAATATTTTTTTAAATCGGACCAGTAGTTTCTGAGATTAGCGCGCTCATCCAAACAAACTCTTCATAATATTAGTATAGATATAATATAAGGATTTTATCGACTACATTGTAATGCGTGCTATAAACTTTTATTTAATTCCATGCCCGTGGGTTAGTGGCAATCACAGATTTCCCAATACAGGAGATGGGGCAAGCCGCGTTTTTAAGTGCGACAAATGTAAGCTCAACGAGTATACACTGGCTGCCAGTTTACGCTCTGTGAGACGAGTCAAGACGCACGAATATTAGAAGAAATTACCGTTTTTACCCAAAATGCCATCCTGTGCAATTGTAACATGCCATCATCGCAATGAATCAGAAAAATTTACCAAGAAATATAATAACTTTTCACAGGTAAGAACCGAAAAGAAATTGCGACACTGGGACTGCCTATAAACTTGGCGGCTTGTCCAGTCTAATTGTATATTCGGATGTCTGTGGTGGCAATAGTGACTGACGCTGGTATTGGCACATAACAAAACATAATAAGCGTTAGAATGTACTAGTGTACTATTCAGTTGTTACAATAAACCAAACCTGTATTTCTGTCCACACGCCTGGTGGACCGTAACTATGCCGATTGCATTGATCGATGCTATCGGAAATCTATGGCTCTGTACAAATCGATTGGTCGATACGATCTGGGATTTAACCAGTCATGGTAGCTATGATACCATCATATCTTTGAGAGCGAGTCTTCGTTTTGGTCCGAGTGTACACGGTTGTGCTTGTTGAATATCTTTTAAGCTTTATTTTTTTTTTTTTATTTCTCCTACTATTATGTAACGATTTCTCAGTATTATGTCATCATTTCATCTTTTGTGTAGAATCAGTGTGTCTTAAGTAGTTGTTGCCACTCTTTATTCATCATTATCATCATATCATCAGCTCATTAAACGTCCCCACCGAGGGGCACGAGCCTACCCGTATAGGGTGATTAGGCCTAAGTCGTCCACGCGGGCCCAGTGCGGATTGGACGACTTCACACACAACCTTCGAATCTCTTCGCAGGCGTGCATGAAGGTTTCCTCACGATGTTTTCCTTCACCGTATGAGCGTCGGATAACGTACATATATTTTCGAAATTCGAAAATACATTGGTACGTGTCGGGATTTGAACCACAACCCTCCCGGTAGGAAGGCGACAGTCCACACCACTGAGCCACCGACGCTCTTACTCTTTATTCACTATGTATTTATTAATCTGTGGTAAATGATGCTGTGTAGAAATAGCACTTTTTTCATGTTATTTGTAAGCAAATATTGTTCTACATTGTTTTTTTACCCCAATAAAAAAAATGAATTCTAATCATACATTTACCACCATCACCATATTATATGTCCTCACTTAGGGGGACGAGCCTACCCGTAAAGGGTGAGGCTTCCTCACGATGTTATCCGTTGCCGTAAGATAAACTTACATATAATTTTGAAAATTCAAAAAGACATTGATACGTGGCTGAATTTGAACCTGCACCCTCCAATCAGAAGGCAACAGTCCACACCAATGAGCCACCGACGCTTTATACTAATAAATAATACATAGTAAAGCATGCGAGTCGATTACGGAACAGCGATTAATATCAGTTTTTTAAAATAACTAACATTTCGTATGTTGCAACGATATGACGGAAACACTCACGGTTATTTTGTATTACACTATTATCATGTAACTGTACTGTGTAACATTAGGCTGTGCTGCAACTGGTGAGATCAGTGCGCTCATTAGGAGATAAGGCTTTCTCCTTGGTGGTGCTATCGGTTTTCACGTGTAAATAGATATATAATATGCTGAACATAATAAAGCAAAAATCTCAAAAGTAATCTTGGTCATTTCTCAGTAACCTGTGAACCTCACTGACATTCATACAGTGCTATTAAGCCCCAAACTAAGCATTAAGCTGAAATATGGATACTAAACAACGGATAAACATACTAAACTATACATAGTTTTTTTGTAAATACATACATATTATATCTTGAAAACATCCAGACCAATTCAAAGACACGTTTATGCACACAAATGTTTATACTGCCCAGGGATCGATCCCGGAACCCTTGGTGTAACAGCCGACGTCTCAACCAATTGAACCAAAGAATTTATGAAAACTTTAATGTGTTCACTTTTGTGCATGTGTCTTGCTAGGTATTTCACGGACTCGCAGAAAACCGGCGTCAAACAACGCTTTGCTTTGTGTTTCGCTGAGAAAGCTAGGGTGCTGAAGGCGCAATAGCCCCGTCCTCGACCCAATTAATACTTTTTCCTCTCCCTTATTAAGTCGGCAACGCACTGTCCAATCCAGTCTTTCTCAGCTTTTTTATCCAATATCTTTCGTAAGTCATGGGTCCGTAGGTTTGGAGGGAGCCCTATGGTATGCTTGGCATGACGCAGTCTGTACACCAGGAATCGTCTGTGGCTGGCCTACTCCCACTTCAATTTGCTGATCCGGCAAATTCTGTCGGTAGCTTTAGCTCTGTTAATAATAACATAATATCAGACAACGAGATTTTTTTCGCGGAGTTATCCTACGCTCTTCATCCTCCCTCTCTCTTCGACTGGGATATCTGGTGCAAAATTAAAGGCGACCTTTGCGGTACACTGCTATAGGTTGAAGAAAGTAATCCTACGAAAAGTACCAATTCTTGAATCTATCAATCTTAATGAAATTTTACTACTAAAATAAGATAATTAGAATTTAAAGCTAGCTAGGTAGCATTTTAGATTTAAAGACATGTGTAAATATTTATCTATGATTGAATGTAAAACGTGTACTGTTTTCATGATCTATTACATTTTGCTGAGTGACTTTATTTTGACCTAGCTTAAGGGCATATGGCGAATACGTTCTGATTTAAGCGTCTGATATATTCTTTACGTAAAAGGTAAAGAACGTGCCTTAGGGAAAAGGTTATATAACGCGTCTCATGATAAATAACCATATCGAGACAATGTATAGGAGTTTTCATAGACATACTCAAGAAAACTTTCACTAAGTATGAAAAATATTGGACTATTGATGTAGCTAGGCGGGTGTAAAACTTTTAAGTAATGATGGATGTACAACAGCCAACATTTTGGCTAGAGTAGTAATTCTACTAATTGACTTGACATAACGACACCATTAGTATAATTTATAAATCAACTGTAAATTTGGTATTCCGGTAAAATTTGAATGTTAGTGGTTTAGAATGGTAGTTATATATTAGAATGAATTGTCAAATGGCGTAATGTAACCAATTGAAATCTATCATTAAAAAGAATAAATAAGTGCAAAGTTTCATTATTGAGTCACAAAAATGATATTTGTAGCGCATTAGCAGAATAAGGGCGCTGGTGATATGTATTGAAAATAAAATGTATTGACAATTTACTGATTTGTTTGTGTACTTCCTAAGTGTGAAGTTTACATTATCCAATAAAATTATTATAGTCACGTTTTTCGTGAGTGTCATGATGTGATAAAGCGTTCGCGTGCGAGTTTTCCCGGCTTCGAGATGACGTCAGGTTCAAAGGTCGAATTGTGCAACGTCAGCATGCAATCGTCAGTTGCATCCTAGAGACAGTCCTATTGATATTAGTTAATCTATAATAGTTCCATTGTATGTTAGTTTTTGGACTTATCCCTATATATTATAAAACAAAGTCGCTCTTTTTGTCCATGTGTCCTGTGTCCAGTAATCTTTCAATAGACAACGACGAGCGTTACTATCAGTACACTTTGCTAATGCCGAGGACGAAACCGAGTATAATTTAGTCTCTTTTAATTATCTTAATTAATATTCTAAAGTTAATACTAGCTTTTGCATAACAGTTTTAATAATTAGGACTGTCAGTACGTACATCTAAGAGGCGTTTGTGATGAGTGACAAGTGTTTAAAGCCACTAATTTTATTAGCTTTGATATTGTAATGAAATATTATTAAATCAGCAAGCAGTGCACTTTCATTATAATAATTATCATGAAGAGACTGTACAATCACTTTTGATTTGACGAAAAACGATATTGCAAATGCTTTTGATATAATTAAGCTATAAAATCAATGATGACGAAGATAACTTTTTTCTTATTATATTTAATTACCTGGGGAAACCGGGTTGTTTATAAAGAGATGGATTCTTTCAATGACATAATTTTATGAGAAACAAAATCAAGCATTGAGTCTGCATGATATGGCATTATTGGCGTAGGCCAAGAATAAATCTTTTTATTTGAAAATACATGATCCCCAGTAATTTACTACACCTAAGGTTCGATTTCGGTTAAGTACAAATATTTGTGTGCATATCCTATTGAACAGAATGGGTGTTTGTTTGTGCTGTATATCTTTACAAAGAAGTATATACCTAATTGTAAGTTTATTCGTTGTATAATGAGATGGTGTTCTGTTAAAGACTGTGGATATTAACGGGTATATTCATTTATCTGATATCATTTCTTTCACTATAAAATACTGCCTGATTATAATGTGATTTCGACTCTACGGCGTTTGGCTAGGAATTCAGGTGTTAATTTCAACGCGATTTTTTTATTCCCTTTGTTCTTGTGTCATGCACAGATACCATCATTAAGCGATCGTGACAAATTGTTGCAAAAATGTTAATGAGTGATAAATCACCGCATTGTCTGCACACATTGTACGTATCGCGTTAAGTTAAACATCAAAGTGTCTATTCAATGAATGTTTGATAGAATCTTTATTCCTGTGTTATTTAATTGCTCTGTGGTCGTAACGATGACCTTGCAATTCTTCCCTAGATAAGAACTAGCCTTGTGTAGGTATTAGAGATATATTTTTACTTATATTTCAGAAATCATTTTTCATAAGTCGTAAATATATAGCATTATTTTCATGATGAATGATGTTATCCAGTGAAATAGGAAAGTTATTCTGAGTTTCCAGAAGAAGGCGTATAGCTAGTGAAATTACTGGGTTTAAAAGATTTATCGACATGAGTGACGGGCGCAGGTTAGTTTTGATGGAAATAATTACTATCAAACTAAGGAACCTTCCATTACTGCTGGACATTGGTTTCCCATATTTTGCGACACTTATTCCGTTTCTCTACTTTTTTATCCAGCCTCTACCAGCGACTTTTGTCAAGTCGATTTATAGGGCATACATGACTGGCCCATTGTAGATCCCTCTATGTCGGTAACTCTTGTCATTTCACGAGTAACATCATTTGTGATTTTGTTCATAAGAAACACGTGACTCGACGAGCATGTTCTCTTCCTTGCCCGTAAAGTGCCTTTAAACTAAAAAAATGTTTATTCTGGTAAACCACATCCCGCAGTCAATGTCCACGTCTCAGCTGAGTTTGTTATCTACTACTTACGATTAGAAAAGATTTGACGTACCTACCTAACTTGTTGAATTAATAAATACTTTGAAATCCTTTCCAGAAAGGCCACCCGTGTCCAGAAACGCAAGAGTTGAGTCCAGGCCGGTGGGGCGGGAGAACAGTGGCCGAGTGCAAATGCCCTCCCGGAACAGCTCAGCTGCCGTTGACCACGACTTGCCACAAGCTGTTCGAGCGAGGGCCTTGCCGACCGGGAGAATACTTCGCGCCTGTCGAGGAGTCCTTCAACAAGCGAGGGTAGGTGAGAATCAGCTGCTGTCAATACTGATTACGTAGAATATAATATAAATTCATAACCCAATCAGCAAAATAATTGATATACAGGTGTCTGTTGATTGGGTGGTAGACTCGGTATCGAGTCGTCTAGGTAGTTACCACCGCTGTGCCATATTTTTCGTCAGCACTGCCCGGCGCCATCACTACATAGTATAAAACTTCGCTTCCTCGAGTTTCTTTTTCTGGCCTTATATCCCTATGTATGCTTAAATCTTTAAAAGTACTTAATGGATTTTAATGCGTTTTTTTAATAGATAGAGTGATTAAAGAGGAAGGTTTATATGTAATTATGTATAATAGCACCCATTAAATAGTGGACAAATACTGGTATTTTTTTTTGCGGCTGTACCGGCCGGCCGGGGTAGCGGGAGCGTGCCTATTATGAGCATTGCACCTGTGCGAAGCCGAGGTGGGTCGTTAGTATAACATAAATCGTATATGTAACCTTGATTGCTGACTCAAACCAGGTTGCTTTGTATTCCAGCGAGCGGCAGGGCATGTGCGTGAGGCCGCAACAGTGCGCCGACGAGACCCTGCTCTACTGGCCCGCTGATGGCCGCTGTTATTATCGGATGTCGCAGGGGCCGTGCTACCCTGGTGCTGTGTTGGACATCGGAGATGACGGCTTGGCTAATTGCTCGGTATGTGTAGATGGAGCCATGACCTGAGAGGCCTACCGCCGTCACTTTAAACAGTTTTACTTTAATGATACGTCAGCAGTTATGTATTAGAAAAGGTGAAGTAATATTATTGTAATACTGTTTTAACCCTTTGAACGCCAGGAATCCGGACAGAATAGAAAGTCTGTTCTTTCTGACGCTTTCAGGTGTCATTGGCGTTCAAAGGGTTATGAGCTAATTCCGCTAATTATGAAAAAAGCTAATAGGATCGTAATTGTGTCTCAATATTAAAATTTTACTGTTTAAATTTTCTGTTTTATGTTAGATTTTGCGAACAAAATTAGACAATTCGTTTATTCACCTATCGCAGTCCACAGTGGACATAGCTCTCTTACATTCTGCGTCAGATATCCCGGTCCTCTGCTTTTATCATCCAGCCTCCACCAGGCCTTATACGCTATGCTTGCCAAGACGCGGTCTCCGCTCCATAACTCGTCTTCTCCAACGGCCATCGGTTCTACGACATACGTGACCAGCCCGCTGCCACTTCAACTTGCCGGTTAACTACTAGATGGGATTTCTAATCGACATCTCATTTACTCGTATTTACGTGAAATTCATCTCATTTACACGTGAAAATTTAAATACTGTTTTTTTTCGCCAGTGCGTGACAAATGGTCCTCATTATTGGCCGGCCGATGGAAGCTGTTATGCGCATTACTCAAGAGGTCCCTGTGAAAAGGGCCAGCTGTTCCTACCAGGAGCCAGGTGCGGCTGCGAGCCCCATTTACCCCACTACCATAACGCTACAGGAGCGTGTTATGAACTGGGTAAGTAATCTTCTTTACGAAGTATATCATGTACTATTATTGTAAGTTTATTTTTTCTTTCGCCAATGCGATTTATTAGTATTTGAACTGAATTTACACTAAAACAAAAAAAAAATATTAAAATCAATCGATACAAATAAAATTATTTTTTAAATTTTTCTTATGAATAAAACCTTTTCACCCAGAGTAAAATATATTTTTTATTAAAAATTTTCAAAACTAATAGTATAATAATTATGAAAAAAAACGAACTTTAGGTAAATAGCCAGGAAACTGAATGTACACCGCCTAGCCTATTTGTCGAAGTAAAGTTAGACTGTGTAGATTCAGAAGCTTGTTTCTACATGGGATCTGATATCTCTTTCACAGGGAAAACTTAATGTGGACGTCTTGGTAACATTTTACACGTAATGTTTTTGGTGGTGTGCAAAAATTTAATGATATTTTATCAGGGACGCTTGAAGCGACATCTATACATATCTTGGAAAACCATCCTCATTGTCTGATACAGCGCCGTATGTGACTGGCAAGTCCGCCAAATACTTCTTCATAAACATAGGGTGTCCGCTTTCAAAAAGGTTTTATTTACATTTATTATCAAAAAATATTGTTTAATTTCCAGAAACAATCGGCCCGTGCCCCAAAGGACACCTGTTTTCTGTGATCGAAGTGTCAGCGCGAGGTTCGAGAGCTGAGTGCAAATGCAAGTCGTTCCACGCGCGCGCGTCAGATGGCGCTTGTTACAGACTTTACACGCGCGGCCCTTGTGCTCTTGACGAAATGATAGCTAGAGGCGGGAGGTGTACTAAAGTAAGAAAATCAAGTCAATCAGTAAATTGTTGAAAGTTGTTGTCCAATGGGCCGGAGGACGTCATATGCTACGCTTGGCAAGATGCGGTTGCCACTCCAAATCAGCCATCTGTTTTACTACACACGTGATCAGTTCGCTGCCACTTGAATTTTCCGATCCCATAGTAGTTCGCTCATGAATCATAAGCCCAGTAGGGCTAGCTCGATCGGAGTGATACTACAGCTTCACTTCACTTGAATGACGAGTAGGTTCTTATTTAAAAATATGCCAATGTTCTCGATTTTACTTTGTATAGAGGAAAACTAGGATTGGGAATTATAAACACAAAGCTAGACAAAGCCAACCTCACGTGTGTACATATACGTGTTGCATCCTGCCTAAAAAGGAACGAGGGCCTGGTTTGTTATTTTGCACTGGACTAGCGTGTTGAGTTACGACACAGAGCTTCCGATAGTAAAAAAATATTGGAGGAGTCAAAATTTCTACTGCTGAAAAAGGCCTCCCCTAAAGATCGAAAATCCGCCACCTTGAAGATCCATCTGTTCCAGACTAGGAACAGAACTTTCAGCATGATTTTTGTGCACGAGTTCCGCTTTTTGTATCACTATAAAAAAGCGGAGCAGAGGAACAGTTCAAAATATTATGCTCGTTACATCGGCTCTTGATACACTTAAACTACCCGGGAAAGGGGCACAATTTTTTTTTGTTGTCTGTTCGAAACTTGTAGATGACGGGTTAATTACAACTAAATTATGATGTTTCCAGGTGCCATGCGGTCGCGGTCGGTTGTACGTGCCAGAGCGAAGACGGTGTTACCGGCCCGGCACCCGCCGAGCCGTGTCCGGCGGGGGAGGTCGTGGCGTTCGACTTCGATGCAAGGCCGGCACTCGACGGTCTCAGCCACAACGGGGTTTGCGCTTGTGGCAGCGGCGCTTGTACTAGACGAGAGGTACAGTTGTTGGAGACTCGTGAACATTGGTGGAGAAATATGATGATTTCATATTCTTAGGACAATTTCATATAACCGTTATGTGGACGTCGCTCCAGACCTTTCCTTCCCCTTCAGCGGTTCTTCGCAATTTATGCCTTGTCTGCCCACTACCACTTCACCTTGCTGATTCTTCGGACTATGTCACTTATGTTCTTCTACAGATATCCTAATTTCGAAAATGATCTTGCAGGTAAAGACTTAATATAGCCATATCCTTAGAAAAACAACCTTGAATCTCAAAAGATCCTTAGTAAGACCGCGTTTAGCTTTCCTACGTCTAGAAAGTTTCTACTTTCATTTGTTTAAAAAGTTTAAGCTGAAGTGGCAACAGTAGTATTACTGACCCAGCATCGCCTAGCCGCGTCAGGCGGGGGAGAACGTGGCCTTTGACTTTGATGCGCGACCGGCGTTCGACGACCTCAGCCACACCGAGATTTGCACTTGTGGCAGCGGTGCTTGTACCAGACGTGAGGTATAGTTTTTCTCTTCAACCAACAGTCTACAGTTGGACATAGGTCTTCCTGTCTTCCGCCTCTACTAAACTTTTGCAAGTCGCTGTTGCTGTGTGCTCGACAAGACGTGGCCTCCACACCAGAACTCGTATGTTCCATCTGGCACCTGTCCTTTGATTAGATGCTTGTTATTGTCATTTAAACTTGCTGATCTGGCCAGCTATGTTGCTAACTTTAGTTCATGAATATGGATCTCAAAGATTTTTTATAAAGATTGAATGACCGGTCCTAATGCGCACGGAGGGAGACGCGCGAGAGAATCATGACGTCACAGCGGTAGCGGTGATACCTAGTGGAACGGCCCACTAACGATCGACACCTGGACACGCTTGAATCTACAACGGACTCCTCCAACGGCAGTCGCGCTCCAACTCTGTGCATTATCTGTAACCTCTTGTAGCTAAATAAACCAGCTTATGAATATATAGTATATTCATTTAATTCGATACGTTACTTGTGCAGGTGGAAGCGTGTGACACCGGGGGATGGCGAGCATCGTATGCTGGCGTGTGTCACATTCTGCACACGCGAGGTCCCTGCCCCACTGACTCTTGGCTGACACCGACCGGCTGCCGCTGCCAGCCTGGCAAGAGATGCGACCTTTGACCTACCACTAAGGTAATTCATTAACATATATGAAACGCTAGAAATTTCCGTTTCAAATTGACTTGTTCTTTAAACAATGGATGAAGTTCTGGGGAGCTCCCTACACGCAGATCCAGCTTGGTACAGTCTAATTAATCCAAATGTACGGGAAGTCAAATTTTGCAGTGTACTTCTATTAGTCCACTAATGCTAAAACTTCGTCATGGTGATTAATGTTATGATGGTTTACTCACTAAAACCATTAACATCACTCCAGTTGTTTCTGTAAGGCCGTGGAATCAATCGGTTCGTATTGAAGCATTGACTCCCACATTTTGTTGGTATTTCGAATAAAATAAAATGATTTTTTTATGTGATCAAGTGTAAAGGACGGTCAAGACGCTCACCTGATGGTAAGTGATACGCCTGATTATGACAGAGCTGCCTGGATGGAGACCAGCAACTGATTTGATAGACACTACAGTTTTCTCCATCAACGCCGCACTGCGCCCGACACCAGAGACAACAAATGTTAGGTCAATTATACCTGGTAATTTCACTAGCTACAGTGCCCTCATTCCGCAACACAAAAGTACATAACACTCCTGATTCACGGGACGATATCTGGCACTGCAGTATTCTACCTAGACGACTCAGTGCCGAGTTTATCACCTAGTAAATATCATCATCATCAGACTAAAACGGCCTACTGCAGAGAACGGCACACAGCATGGCCATGGGCAGATTGGGCCTGAACCCATCATGCGTAATAATAATAACTATTGTCCTAACAGGTGCATGGTTGGCCGGTGTAAGCTGACTATTGATCTCTGCTAGAATAAGGAGTATGAACACTATTGAGAGCAAACGCAGTCGGACTACGCAGTTTATTTTTCACTAGTTGTTCCCGCGGTATTACCTGCGTTATATGATATCCCGCAGTAAAACATAACCTAAAGAGCACGCAGCCTGCGCGACGGACCTGTGCAGGACGCAGTACAAAATTGGTTAATTTTCCTTAAATTAAAAGTGTTTTCTAAAATAAAAGGAGCCTTGTTGAAAAATATCGTCGAAGAAAAAATGATTATTTTTATACTACAAACAGACACTGCAATTTTATTTATATGTAATAGATTTATAGGTACACGACTTCGTTAAAGCCCGTACAAATAACTTGTCTGTAATAACATTCCTAGACGTCTCATAATTGATATTTTTGTTTCGATTCACTACAGTTCAGAGATTATACGTAAACTCGTATGTAAATGATTAAGATGACGTTTGCCCTCGATGTGCTTTACAACTTGGAGGAATAAGACTCCTCCGAGGCTTTACAATGATGTAGATAGATAGAAATAGAACGCTTATTTATGAGTATATTTTTATGACAAATTATTGTATATAGTTTGAATTATATTTATAAAAGTTAAATAGAAGCTTTCTCAATATTATTAAACTAAAGTGAAATGCGAAAACAAAGGGAATAAATTGACAAATGAGATTTTGTACTTTTGTAATAGAAATTAGTCGATTTTATAATGTAGGCATAATATTTTTACCGATAGAGATATCGAGTATCGAATATCGATAGATCTATCAAGCGGCAACACTACATCTGAATGTAAAAAAACCAAAAGGAACAAGTTTTTATAAGGATACAAGTATGTTATTTAGTACACAACAAAAGTTGATTGTAAAATAAAATACGTTTTCTTACAAACATGTTTTTTATTCATTTACAAAACGTTTAATAACTTATATTTAATTCTTAATTTTATCTTAACGACACAAATATACTATAACTAGTCAATGATACACCGTCGACTAGTTGTACTGGTTTCTGTCATTTTGCACAACTAGTCTGATACATAGCAAACTGAATACGGGTACGTGATGTGGGTTACACTAAATAACTATTTACAATTCTAGTCTTTGTTTTCCTTATAATAATCACTTAAAGCTCATTTGTCCTTTAATTTTGTTGCTGATTTACCTGAAACAAAAAATATTATAAAGTATATTTTTTATTCCTATAAATAAATAATGCTCACGCCTTGGTCCCAGAAGGGTAGGCAGAACGCCACTTGCACGGTCCTGACATACTTCCCTAGCTTCAATCACATCCATCAATCTTTTCATACAAGCTCTTTTATTCCTCTTACTTGGGACCAGCTTCTTATGGACTTGACCAATTTGGTCAAGGTAAGTCCTTCTGGGTCGTCCCCTGCTCGTGTATCCTTCACATTCGCACAATGCACCTGCTTTGCTATTCTTTTTTCACTCATGCGCTCCAAGTGTCCATACCATCCTAACATACCTCTTTCTACTTTTGATACTACATCTACTTTCAGACCACACTTGTTTTTTTATTCCTATGGGTATGAATATTTAATATGAAAATATATCGATAGTTACTAAGACTCAAAAGTGTATTGCATCATCACGATGTTTTTCTTCACCGTAAGGGCGTCGGATTGAAAGTGTATTTTTTTAAATTAATAATTCTAAATGACAAATATATTTCATCAACAATATTTGCATCCATAGTATTGTCCAAAATTGTTTTAATTCAGAGATATTTGAGTGCTGTGTCTTTTAGAGAGCTCAGAATAAGGATAATATTAAATTAATTGCAAAGTTCCTTAGTAAAACATGATTGTGTAAGAAACTTACCAAAATATATCCTGTGGACTTTGTTGAACGGCATCTCGATGGCGACAGTGGTGAATATTGAAATCACTAGGATAGTTAACAACTCTGGTATGTGGAGCTGAAATGAAATAAATTATAATGAAAGTAGTTATTATTTTTGTAACCTGTGCCTAGAGTACTGGTGGTGAAATTAAGAAAAATGCTTTAAAAGTCTATGAAACCAGTCCCTATTTAACTTACCGGTATGTACCCGGTGGCTTTTCTTCCCAAATTTAACTGCGTTACCTAGGCCCCCCTGCAACGCACTAAACCGTTTTTTTTCGAAGTGACTACTGATGCTGGCCGTAGATGGCCTTTACAGCTTCACCGGGCAATATACTAAGGCGAGGTTCGCGTCCCACTCTGGGACAGTCTTAGGCTTGTCGCATAATTTTTTGGGCTTACAGCTATCTGCGCTTGTCAATTGTCCAGTAAAGATGTGAAGTGAATACGTCATTTCGAAAAGAACAGAAATGCTGTTTGAACACCAGATACGCCTAAAAGCGTCACAAACAATAGTTTTTCCATTGTGTCTGGAATCCTAGCGGTCAAAGGGTTGAGACGTTCGGCTCTGTTACCAACCCGGAACGGGTTCAATCCCCGGGCAGTACAAACAGTTTGTTTGTATTGGTCTGGGTGTTTTCTATGTATAATATGTAAGTATTTACAAAAAAAATGAATATACTCGTAAGTATGTTAATTCGTTGTTTAGAACCCATATTACAGGCTAAATGCTTAGTTTGGTACTAGATGGCGCGGTGTGTATGTGAGTAGATATTTATTTATTGAAAATGCGAAAGAAGTTTCCAGTGTACTTACAAGCAGTAAAGGTGAGTAGTACTCAGCTCCCCTTTGGATGCCCACGTTGTAAAAGAAAATAGGGAATTGTGTCAAATACACTCCGTACGCGATTTTGTTGAAGAACTTGAACACTCTGGACTCCACAAATGATGTCCCGATGCCTGTAACATGAAGTAATTCGCTTTATCTGATGTTTTGTATGGACATAAGCGAACGGAAATTTTGCCTCACTGAAGGACTCAATTATGAAAATTTTGATTTTATTTTAGTGCCGTATGCCGACGGCGGGTTAAAATACAATTGATATTTGTATGTTAACCTGTTTAATCTTCCCGGCATTATGGAGAGCAGGGCTTTCTTAATAGTTTTTCGGCTTATCCCCCTGATATAGTGGTCAGGAACTTTAGTATTACTGTTTACTTTTTCTTTCTTTTCGGGCTTTCTTATTAACCCATTGAACGCCGGGAATCCAGACATAATAGAAAATCTTTTGTATCTGGCGCCTTAAGGCATGATTAGCGGTCAAAGGGTTAAACCTATTATAGGGACACTATTTCCAACCCTTTTGCTGACAATAGAGATTGTGGCAAAACTGCTCAGTGAGCAGGCTTTAAGACAAGCAGCTGTCATTGGCTGTTAGAGAAAATTAGTTGTTTCCCGTTCTATTAGTTTTAAACTAAGAAGCTAGATTACTTTACGGTTATTGCATGTTTAATTAAAATACGTTACAAAAACACACTTGTATTTTTATTTATCCCTATAAAATATAATGTAGGTATATGATTTTAATGAGAATCAATTATTGTTTTTGAAATGTACTTAAAAAATCTGGTCTGTATTTAAGCTTTCGGTATTGGTACCCACGTATTGAATCAACATCAATTTCACGGGTTAAATTGCGTAAATACTATTCAGTGGAAAAATAATAATAATAAAAAAACATGTTCACAGTATGAATCCATGCAATTTTTGACTCAACTGTTCTATTCAAGCTAAAATTTTAGTTTTATGAGCATACCTGCGTAGTCGTTACAGATCGCCCAGTGGGCACCAGACATGAAGATCCCCCACAAAATGGGGGAGAAGGCGGCAAACATGGCGGCCGGACCTGGCGTATATGTGTAGCCCTCAAGCCCCATTTTGTACGGGCTGACTATCGTAAAAGCGGCAAGACCGAAGCAGCCTAGCCAGAACAGTCTCGCTTGGGTCTGGAAAGTTCGAAAAATAACTTTAATATATTGAAATTGAAACTAAATTTCTTTGTCAAAAGTTAATAAATATCCACCGACATTTACACAGCGCCATCTATTCCCAAATTTAAGAAAAGGGCTTGTAGTATGGGTACCAAATAAATTATATACATACTTTTTTTATAAAAAGAACGTATATACTTTTTTAAAAACATACATAGTAACACAGACAATACAACTTGTTCATGCACACTGTTTTGTATGCCCGGGATACGAACCCGGAACCTTAGTGTTGCGGCCGCTCTCAACCGCAACACAAATGGGTCGTCAATGCCTACTGGCCATTCAATTGCTGATCCGGAATTCTGTGGTAGCTTTAGCTCTGTTAATAATAACATAATCAGACAAGAGATTTTTTCGCGGAGTTATCTACGCTCTTCATCCTCCTTTCTTCGATGGGATATTGGTGCAAATTAAAGGCGACCTTTGCGGTAGACTGCTATAGGTTGAAGAAAGTAATCTACGAAAAGTACCAATTCTTGAATCTATCAATCTTAATGAATTTTACTACTAAATTAGATAATTAGAATTTAAAGCTAGCTAGGTAGCTTTTAGATGTATCGAACCCTGAACCCTTCGTGTCGCAGCTGACATGTCAATTACAACTAAACAATGCAATCAGATCAAACTGATGCCAGAGTGAAAACATTTTAAAACAGAAAATTGCTTACAGAAAAGTACGTAAAGATACAAATGCATTTTTAATAGTGACCAACTCACATTGGATAAGCTGAGGTTGAGTTTTTTCGTGCGCATGAAGTAAGCCATAAGGACACCCATCAGGTAGATGGTGGCGCGATGCGTCGGCAGGATGTAAGAATACTTTGCAGCGTCCAACAACTTCTGCACTCTGTAATTGTTAAAATATTATAACCAGCAAATTTCAGTCTGTAACATAAATTAGAGCCTCGTTGGCTCATTGGTGTGGACTGTTGCTTTCCGATCTGGAGGGTGCAGGTTCGAATCCCGAAACGTTGTTTTCGAAATTATAAATGTTCGTTTATCCGACGCTCTCATAGCAAAGGTAAGTGATTCAAAGGTAGGGCGTGAAGTCGACTCCGCACTGTATTCGCTATACTATACATACACCCTTTACGCATAGACTCGTCCCTTTCGGTAGGAACGTATAATGAGCTAGATAATGATGATGACATTTAAGACTATAAAACTTCATTAGACATGGCTTGGGCTTACTTTTATTATATTTAGTTGTATACATAGTCCTATAGAAGTAATACCTATATAATAAATAATAGTTCAATGTGACCGAAAAATCATCTCGAGTGTCACCTTGTTGTAGGAGGCACGTCAAGCCTTTTATCCCTTCTACTATGCAAGAATGGTGTCACGCAAAATGGCCCACTGCACGGACTAAGTGCGGAAACCAACACCACTAACATAACATGCAAGAATGGTACTCGCAGTCGTCATACTCGCCAATCCAATGCCCCGAATGATCGGTGATGGTCATTCTCCACTCTCCTCAAGCCTTATTGTTTAGGAATGTCAGGACTTTGTATTGCCATATTTCAGGTTAGTAAATTTAATTGATAGATACCAAATTATACTCACGAGATGCCATAGTAGACGAACATGCTGATCTCGTACCAGTATATAGCGAGATACCTCAGCACGGTTGAAGCGGCGGCAGCGGCGATGATGAGGGAGATGCCCAGGGTCCGGTGGCGGGAGAGCACCAGCATTAAAGGCAGAGTCGCGATGTACAGCTGCATGTCCATGCCGATTTGGTGCGTGTGTGTGAGGCACTGGGAAAGTTAAGAACCAATTAGGGATGATGAACTTTGTATTGTAAATTATGCACAAGATAAAAAAAAATCCAAGGTTCTTCCCGACGTTTCAGTGATTTTGCAGTTAGTTGAATAAGAATGATGAAGTTTGTCTTGTCAGAAAATATACACAAACAGATGAAAGACAGCAAATACGTCAGTTAAATATAAGCCATATAAGATGCTCTGAGACACTAAGTCAAGATCTAGAAATAATTCATTTGGAATCCAATGAGGAGAAAAAATAGTTAAAGTAATTATGTTCACTTTATTTTGGTTTGGTTAGGACAGTGTCTTGACGTGTCATCCATGAGCCGCTTTTTACAGCATCCGAAATACAGTAGAAGCGGTGACTTCTTTTTATATATTGGATTCTAATCTGCCGTCACCACATGGCTGATTTATAGACACATAGTATCCAGCAAATTCTCAAGCTTTAGCCTGGGAACAGATATGCTAAAAATAAAATTTTAGTGGCGGGAGAAACAGGCCAAAAACTAAAGTCAACCACCTCATCACGCTAACACGGCTTCCTTTATTAAAAGTACGTTATGAAGTTATGATAGTTTATTTACCTATGATATGGTAAAAGTGTTGAATAAACGAAGAATATAATTGTCATTGCAATTATAACCTTGAACAATTCCACCAAAGTCGAGAACAATGTTTTAAATGAACTGTGCTAACAGAATTAACATTGAAAAGACTGCGGCCAACAAAGTTTTTGAAGGATGCTCATTTATTTAAAAGCATTCGGTAAACGAATCCGCATGTCACTAATTAGAACAGAATACGAGTAGGTAAGTGATTAATAAGATAAGTGCACTGAAGGTCTTTTTAAATGCAGAATGAAGGCTAAATACATTTTAAAAAACGATTCCAAATTGAATTTACAAAGACCGATGTTTTTACTTCCAATTAATAATTTTACATTAAACCATGCGATAGGAGGTGGTATTTGATCGAATAATACCTACACAAGAAAATCTTTTTGTTGTGGGCAGATCGCCCGAGTCTTTATTTATTCTAACTGACTACTGCTGTTGGCCGCAGGTGACTTTAACAGTTTCACCAGGCAAGTGGAAAGTGTAGATGGCTCTCCGTATAAAAAAAATCACAACAAGCCAATGGGCGTTTCTGTCTGGGACTCTAGCCTTGAATTTAGGCTTTGCCTCAAAATAAAAAAGAAGGCTTTGACCTTTTATATTGATGGTTTCTTTAATAAACACTATACTATGGTACTTCAACTGGAAAGGGAAGTTTAATTACCGGCATATTGTGTAAGGATTCTGGGTTAAATTCCCTGATAAAGGTTGTACTGAATATTCTATTACTCAGGTTTGTTTGTCATTCGATCCGGGTTGATTATGAGAATATGAGCACTGTTATAGCTGAACACTTAATACCTACTTACGTAAATAAGTAAATTGTTTTAGAACCATTAATTGCTTGAGTAAAAAATTGAAACGTAAATTAACTAACTTAACAGTTCATTTAATTGGTCGATACAACTTTGTCACAGATCTATATGTCCTGGCAAGCAGCAATGTGCGATCTCGCTATCCAATTTTATTGCCTGGTATTTTCTGAAGCTGTGCAATAAGGGCTTGTTATACGAACATCATACTCTATAACGTATCATAACAGGGGACTTGTTAAATGTGTAAAATGGCCTTTCATATTAAACCGTACCTGCAATGTTATTGTGTGCCTCTTCATGGATATAGTCATATAGAATGCGAAATTTTTTTGACGAGCAACTCCGTTATAATGTCAGATATAAATGACCATGCTGTAGGATTGACCTGGGTGGATTTTATGACAAGTATGTTTCTAGGAAATCCTTGTTATTTTTATTTATCCGTTGTTAAGTTACCCCATTTCAAGTGTATCACTTAGATTAATGCTAGCTAGCGCTGTATGTCATCATCATCATCAGCCAGCGCTGTATGTATGTTTGAAGATATTTATTAATGCTAGCTAGCGCTGTATGTCATCATCATCATCATCCAGCCTGTATGCATGTTTTAAGATATTTATTAATGCTAGCTAGCGCTGTATGTCATCATCATCATCATCCTGCGCTGTATGCATGTTTTAAGATATTTATTAATGCTAGCTAGCGCTGTATGTCATCATCATCATCAGCCAGCGCTGTATGTATGTTTGAAGATATTTATTTCTAACATAGTGCACTCATTTGGGGTTCTGTCTATTACTCGTACGACACCTTATTAGACTTCAAGACAGAGCGAATAAGGGCGAAATATACTAGTTTAGGAGGATATTAATATATTTATTTATTTATCATTACAGTCATGTGGTTTCTAAGTTCTTGTAAATTTCAATAGTACATAACACATGAACCCTGTAAGGGCACAATAATGAAAATCATGATAAAATGCGCATAGCCTTACATACTAATACCTTCAATATATATTAATAATATAATCTTCGCCTTGGTTAGAGTTTCTATGGTTATGTCTCGTCTGATAAGTATTCTGCGGTGGTTTATTTAGCACAATTGCTTTAATTTGTTCCGAAATTTCTGAAAGTTTTTTCCTGTCTTATTATTAGTGGAATCTTATTATATATTTGTATTGATTTATAATAAGGGCCATTTTTATAAATTTCCATTTTTGGTTCTGGTAGTGCTAGCTGATTTTAAATCTAGCATTCGTGCGATATTCATAGTACGAAGGATGTTTACGTACGAAAGTAGCCATTTCCAGTATGTATACAGACGTGAGGGTAAGCAATTTTAACTTGATGTAATGTGGCTTGCAGCTGTCTGTTTGTGAAATATTTTGCATTATACGTATGCATTTCTTTTGAATGACAAATAAGTCGTGGGCGTCTGTGCTATCACCCCAAAGAATAATGCCGTATTTGAGCCAAGAATATGCATACGCATAGTAGGCAGTGAGCGCGCATCCCGTATGGGTGTTTCTTTTTAGTACACTAAGAGCGTATATAAACTGAGAGAGTTTGTGTTTCGTTTTACTTATGTGTTTTTTCCAGTTAATATGTGAATCAATGGTTAAGCCAAGGAGATTAAATTCTGTAACTTCTTCTATATTTTGTTCTTTTTTACTAATTCTAAGTCTATGGGTTTTTTTATGGGGTCTAAATTGGATTATTTTGGTTTTTGTGTAGTTTATTTGTAAATTATGGTCATTAAGCCAATCTTTTATTTTTTGCAGAGAATCATTGATTATAGGTAAGGCGAGGTGATCTGGACATTGAAACAATAGAGAAACATCGTCCGCAAATAGGACACTATATGTGTTTGTGATTTTGGGGAGGTCATTAATGTAAATTAAAAATAAAATGCACCCGAGGACACTTCCCTGAGGTATAGAGCTATTGATTGGTTGCATTTCAGATCTAACCGTTGATAGTTGACCTGTGCCCTCATCTAGGTGATTGATCTCTACGTACTGCCTCTGTTTGAGAGATATGACTTTAGCCATGCATGTGCTGGGCCACGTATGCCTACGTCGTACAGTTTCGTTAGCAGTATCTCATGAGAGACTCGATCGTAGGCTTTGGTCATGTCCAGCAGTAAACCGACGGCATAGTTCTTGTTTCTAATGTATGATAAAATTTCCTGAATGTAATGACACCGCTAGTGTGGTGGACCGGTTTTCTCTAAAGCCATACTGGTTTTTATCTAAAATGTTAAAATGTTCGAGGAATTTACAGATACGGTTCGATATAGGCTTTTCAAAAACTTTGATGTTGTTGGAAGTAAAGCTAAAGGTCTGTGATGAGACGGTTCGGAGGCGAGGCCACCTTTTTTTAACACTATTGAGAATCCGCCACCACTACTCACCACACTCAGACGTATTAGGTATTAAAAAGATAAATCATTTAAAGTTTGTGCGTGAAGTCGATTAATCCGCACTGGACCCACGTGGACGACTAAGGCCTTTACACCCTACACGGGTAAGCTCGTGTCCTCGGTGGGGACATGTAATGAGCTGACGATGATGAAGATAAACCACACCTCATAACAGCTATGTAGAACACTAGGTAATCTGGGCATCTTACACGCTAGTGACATAGTGCGATAATAGTGAAGTTACATAACTCGTGGGAGAATATTTGCAAAACACATTGTCTTTCAATGGGATCAGGTCAAGTGATTGGATCAGTGGGTGCGCATAGATTAATATATTTACCAACTAATAGCAGCTATTTGAAAATGTGTGTGAATGAGTTGCGGTTATTTGGAGTAGTAGTTTGATTTTTTTCGTAAAATATGTTATTCACCCTTTAGTTGCCGCAGATGGATTATTATTTGAGTTTTTAGGGGCTATTCAGGCTATAATAGACTTGTACTTCGGACTACATAACTTTTGCGACATTCTTCCCTTTTAGAGTTCGTCTAAAAGTTGGGCATATTGCATTCAGGCACAAACATTGTTTTTAGGAAATTCAGGACTCTGCCCATAATAGATATGGGCATAAGTGGTAGTTGTTAAAGTAGATGTTTCGCTCCTGTTGTAGTAAACCACAAATATAGAGAAGGTGCACAGATCTCTTCTGCGCAGACTCTGCAATTGGCCGAGTCTCTTAGCTTCATTTTGTGAAGATGATATTTCAGATGATTTTTCAGTTGCACAGTCCAGTCAGTGCTTTGGGAATAGCCCTAAACTTGGGTTAACTAAGCTGTAGCAGTTCAAAGGTTCACTTCTTCGATTAGGCTTTGATTAGCGCTTTCGAGTGAGCCACCTCTGGTGACTGTAGCCAGTAGTTAACACAGTCCTCAAGGAGCTTCCGTTCTAATTCATAATGCTGCAGATGGATATATCTAACTGGGATTCTGGCGTTTAAAAGGTTAAACATATTATAAGTTTGGGTTAGAAATAAATTCCACGTCTTGGCAAACACAACACGTCCACTGACCATATGAATTGATGATTTGCGAAACGATGCTAGAGAACAGACTTCGACATAGAAAACGAAAGAAGTTTTTTTCTGTGTTCTGTAGTTTTCGAACAAATGCGTGTTGAAGAGTTAGCGAAGGATCGTTCGCTATTCAATCGAATGCACCATGTGCTGGTGAGTTTGCCTCTATCCCAAAGTAGTAGCTTTTGCGGTAAAAGACCATATCCAGCCACTTTCATTGGAATTAATTGCTTGGTTGCTTACAACTTAAAAATATCATGGGTACATACCATTTCTTCGAAGCCGAAGTAATTGTGTATGAATAGAAAACTCCTCCACATGGTCTTCTCGCATACTCTGCTATGCTCCTCGACCACTAAATTCCACTGGGGCCCATTGTTGACGTCTGGCAGAATATAGGTACAGAACAACATCAGGCTAAGGAACAAGGGGAACAATCTGAAAGAAGAATCAGATCTTTTAGGTATTTAGACACCTAGTGATCTTATTTATTATTAACATGCAAGATTTTTTTTAGTATGGCTTTTCCATGAAATTGCTTGGAACGTCTCAATGAAAACAAAATTAATGATAAGCACGTGTCATCTATAAGGAATCAATGTACCGTAACATAATTTCAAAAGGATCATCAATAATTGATTATTAATAGATGTTAATAAAGTTTGATTGCCATAATATTGATTGAGTACTTTAATAAATTGTACTAAGAACACGGGGCAAGAACTCGGGTCTTTGGGGAACGTATATTTTTATAAGAACAAATTTTCTTTAGGCGTACTTTCTGCATTTGCGTGTTTCCAATTTCGGTACATTATGTTGAATACAGGCTGCTGAGGACTGGGATGGTTTGCGGTTTCGCCTATGTGCGCACTGAACCATCGTCCACTGCTGAACATAGGTCTCCGTGGGCTGATTGATTGATTGTTAACAGCATATATCAAGGATACCAAGGAAAGCAGTTGTTTTTTTTTGCGGTGAACTTTCAATATTGCCTGTTGTTATAAATATTTTTCACTAAAATATATGTTATATGCTGACATTATAGGTATCCTTCATTTTGTATAAGATGGCTCCGTACTCCACTTTCCCGATCCTCTTCCACCAGCGACTCTTTGCAAGACGTCGAACTATAGGTTGGGAAGACATCCTACAATACGCATGCTGTGACGTGATCTTTACTACATAACTACTCCAATGGCCATCATTATGCTACACACGTGACCAGTCCACTGCTAATATAACTTTTTGATCCGGCAAGTTTCTTGAAATAAGGTCTCTCTCAAAAATTTTATTTTTGATTTTTCAGTTGCCCAAACATTTATACATTATATTATTATATAAAAGTTTATGTTATCCGTTGTCTTGTTCTCATTTAAATAAGTTGCATGTTTGGGCATTAGTAGACGCTCCAATTCTAAGCATTTTTATATACTTTCCTCTAATTCAACAGTATATAAATCAGTAATACCTGAACCACCTCGCGATGAGCCTGCTCTTCACATCGATGGATCCCTTCTTGTCCAAGTCCGACAACAGGTTGTTCGCATTAAGAAATCCGCTCAAGTACAAAAAACTGTCCGTGTACAGAATGGCTGAGCGGCCTATGACGGCCCAAGGCATGCCGAATACCTGATGAATTAACGAATACATATAAATAAACGTGCATCAATCTTCATCAGTACATGTTGACATTGGCTTGTGATAATCATGCAAGATAATACAAGGGACAATAGCAGGACTTGGTGTTAGAAGAAACAAAATATTGATTATAATAATATATAAAGTATGTATATGGTAATTAAACGATGCAGAGTCGATAATAAGCACTTATGAACGTCAAACAAGATACAATTCAATTAAAATAACTAACTTATATACTAAGTGGTAGTCTTGATACTGATATGTCTAGGTAGGTACCACCGCAGTATAAGATATCGTCCCGTGAAACCAGAGTTTTATGTACTTTTGTGTTTTGGGATGAGTATAATGTAGCTAGTAAAATTACCGGGTATAAGAGACCTAACATCTGTTGTCTCTGGTGTCGGGCGCAGTGCGGCATTGACGGAGGATAATAACTGTCAATCAGTTGTTAGTTTCCTCCAGTGCCGCTCTGTCGTAGAATATCACTTACCATCAGGTGAGCGTCTTGACCGTCCGGTACATTTTAACATATTAATATGTACATTTTAATATATTATATAGTAGGTACCACAGCAGGGCATAGGACTTCCCGAATATAATCTCCAGGTTGAACGCGAACCCACTCCACTACCATGTTATATGGGAAGACCTGTGCCCTGGCTTGAGTCGTTCATTGATTGATTGTTATGAATACCTTATAATGAAATAAGTTTCAAAGACCCCGTTAACATTATTATACAAGTAAACATTCAATAGCTAACCACTGAATTCACCTATCAATAGCGAATTTAATGAACAATTCCATCAGCAAGATTGATTAATTATTATATTACGCGAAGAGTTCGAAGGCTCTCTTTCAGTGGCGTTCGCGATTTCATTTTCACTTTGCTATTTCAATGTCCACTTTATTCCTACTGAGTATTGAGGTTCACTTGCCTTCCCTGATATCTAAAATACCACAAAAATTTGTAAATGTGAAATCACTTCGACTTCGTCTTAGCACTTACGATTGTACACTTACCGCTGAGTAACTAGTCTTGTTCATATAAGGACTATGCGCCATTGCCATAGACTTGTGTGCTACGACCAGAGCTAAAGCGTTTATGCCTCTGAACGCGTCCAAACCCTTCACCCTGGTCGGCGCGTCCGAGAGATCGAAGACTTTCTTCAGGTTGCGTTTCAGTGAAAACGCATTGAGAAGTTTCTCGAAGTTTGTGATGCCTTCTTTGCCGTCGTCCAGGAGCGTGCCCAGACTCAGCAAGAGTGCGAGCCCGAGGAAGAACGTTCTGTGAGGAATCGGGGTTAATGAGTTTTAGGATAGCTCTTGGTACAAAAACTAAGGTCAAAACGCAAGATTTCTACTCCGGTTTATTACTTTTTAAATATTCTTTCTATTCAACCCATCGCAGTCTACTGCTAAACATAGGTCTCCCCATTCTTGGCCACATTGATTTTCCGCTTTTCACATTCAACTTCCACAAGCTACATTTCGCAAGTCGTCGATCCATTCCCTGATACAAGATTGTTGATGATGAACTGTGCCTAATATGATATAAGAAAAGTTATTTATTTAAAATTGGTATACGCATATGTTTTTCTGTAGCGAAAGCTGCTTTTATGGCGTCTATTTTTATTATTTAAAAGAAGATGCGTCAAATATACTATTTACGGTTGTGATTTAGTTAAAGCACTAGCAATATCCATATAATGTGTTTTACTTTCAGGATATCTCCAGTGGAAAGATATTGACCACCAAAGTTATTGTTCAAACATGATGTATTAATACGGAAATTATATATTTCTCTCATCACAAATATCCGTTATACTCGTAACTAGTTTTATGATATTACTGACGTTTCGATATAAATAAACGTGAAGCTATACAATCTGATAAAAACACGTGAACTTTGATAAAGTTGATATTATATATTATTACATACAAAAATACCAAACAACGAATTAGACTGTCTGATAATAATAGTCTGGCATCGAGGCAGGTTTAAACTATGATCGAAAGCGGATGGACAGACACAATGGATTTTCTTTCGTATCTGTCCAACCGCAAATCTGGAATAATGGCCGTTAAGGGGTAAAAGGAAACTCCTTTAAAAATAACGTTAATATGGTCTAAGCGGTGGACTAACACCGCCGCGTGAGCCAGTTATGGGTTCAAATCCAGCGTGGATACCGCATAATGAAAGTAACTGAGTGCAATTTTCCCCAGTTTCCACATTGAAGCTGGATGATCTGATTGTCTGGTCGTTAATATGAGACCGTCCTTGACACGTTAATCTACCGGTAGGCTTTCTTAGAATAGTAGTCATTAACACCGATCAATTCGTACTGAGCTCACGTGTCTTGTGAAGATGGAAATATAAAAGTAAAGAATTAAAGTTAAAAATTAAAGCTCATCATAAGCTAAGTTAAAAACGCTTACATAGACAACGCCTTCCCAAACGAGTAAGGTCTTTTGAAGTTCTTCACAGAGCACATCGTGTTGTGGACTTTCACTGTAATACCCATATCGGCGAGTTTGTGCGACAGTTCTTCTTCCAGATCGAAACTGCTGCAAGAACTTGGAATGCAGACACCCCAGAGCAGACTGGAATACCTCGGAACTCGATGGCCCATCTGGAGGAAAAGATATGTAACATTTTATTTCTCTTGAGTTCTTAGATAACCATCTCCCATGGGCATCTTCATTTACTCGGAGCGTTGGTAGCTCATTGGAGCGGACTGTTGCCTTTACGGGTAGGCTCAAACTCCTAGGTAGGGACGTATAATGAGCTGAGATGATGATGGGCAAGTACCAACATCCACTTCCCAATATAGTGTTCCACCAATGCTCTCATTTGTGTCCGTTGGATGTTACCTACATAGGGCGATTTTTCGTTACGTGCGTGATAAACCGATAAAGATGTTAAGTTGATTCGGCTTATGAACTCTGTGAAATTTAAAAAGCTTTGAGTTCTCAACTTTTATTCTGTTAGATCATGTGTGCATGATTTGGCGAATGTACTAATGAACAGTATACGAGTACAATAGTTAAAAATAACTTTGTGTTGTCCATCCATTTTTTGTGTTTGTAAATCTAATTTAGATAGAGCGTCGGTGGCTCAGTGGTGTGGACTGTCGCCTACCTATCGGGAGGGCTGAGGTTCAAATCTGACACGTATCAATGTATTTTCGAATTTTCGAAAAATATATGTACGTTATCCGACGCTCTTACGGAGAAGGAAAACATCGAGAGGAAACCTTCATGCACGCCTGCGAGAGATTCGAAGGTTGTGTGTGAAGTCGTCCAATCCGCACGGGGCCCTCGTGCCCCTCGGTGGGGACGTTTAATGAGCTGATGATGATAAATCTAATTTATTCTGATAGGGGACCAATTCTTCATCTTGTTCTGTCGTCAGCTATCTACTATCTCAACCAGTAAGCTATTTTTTTCTCATCAATCAATAAATTTTAGGTAAAGAATATAGAGATATATGCTTGATTAGTTTCTGAAAATCGTAAAGGTACGAGAACTACAATTACACTCAACTTCGCTTAAATTATTCACGTATTCTATAATTATAAAGTAAAAACAATTCAATTCGAAGCTTTGGCTTTGGAATTCAATTGTCTATTCAATGCCGTCATCTCCGATGTCAAAGAATTCTTTGTGCGTTTGTGCAAACACTGAAGTCTTCGGGAGCAGTTTGGTCAAGGGCTATTGTGTTGCACAATGACAATTGTGATTCAAAATCAGCTCGGAGACCAAATAAGCAGACATAGTAGAGGCTCGTCGCGCCTCTCGGAATATTAACTAAGGAAGCCTTGGGAACTAAACGCGTGTCTGATCCAGATGTTTCGATAGTGTTATTTATGTATTGTCTGCTCAGTGTTTTATGACTTATAAATTACTTAAGGGTTATACCGCCGGCAATTTTTCCGGGTTGCCGCTCCCTTTGGGGTTGTGTTATTGAATGTTGGAAGCTTGAAGATTATTTATTGGGTATCTTCTTGGTCAATAAAGAGCCACTGCTGTAACGAAATTGTGGCAAAACCGGACTAGTAGTTGTTTTGTATTAGATTAGTAGAACTCAAAATATGTATTATGACTTGAATTTTTGTGTATTGTAACGTATTTTGGCTTATTTTATTTCTAAGCGGAAGAAGTCGTAAAAGCTAGTAATATTACAGACATGATTTCTTGCAGCAGCTGACTGCTATGTAGGGCATTTGAAGTATCATCAGCCGTTAGGGTGTATAGGCCTTAGTCGTCCATAGTGCAAATTGGCTGAAATCACGCACAACCATTGATTTGTTCGCAGACGTGCGCAGGTTTCTTCACGTTTTCATTCCCCGTAAGAGCATCGGATAAAAGTACATATATTTTTCGAACATTCAATAATATATTGGTACGTTGCGGGATTTGAACCTGTACCTCCAGATCGGAACAACAGTCCACACCAATGAACCATGACGATTTGAAGTTTAACCAGTCGATATGGTATCGTGTTTGCAGTTAAGTAGGATGTATCGCGAGCAGATAATTTTGCTTTGACTCCTGGACTAACAGGTACTCTTATGTAAAACCATCACCCACCATTTGACAATTCGTTCGGTGCAAAACATTAAGAGTCGATAAATGTCGGGCAGTACAAAATTTAGTACAAGCTTTTTCTTTTCCTATATGCTTTTTGGGCTAGTCCCAAAAATCAAATAGCCCTGTGTGATATCAGTGGAAAAACACCGGTATCACACAGGGTATCACACTGGTACCACTGGTAGAAGTATTTTACTGTTTACAGTGCTCTAATCCTGAAACACCAAAGTGCACAACACGCTTATTTCACGGGACGATATCTAGATATCGTGCCAGCAATGGGCTGGTAACCACTCGTACCTAGTCGACTCAGTATGTTTGAATCGAATATACTTTTTATGTTATACGTATACAGGAAGAACGCTCACCTGATGGTAAATGATACGCCTTACCATGACAGAGCGGCATTAAAGGAGACCAACATCAACGCCGCACTGCGCCTGTCATCCGAGTCAACAGAATCTGATGTTAGGTCTCTTATACCCAGTAATTTCACAAGCTACAGTGCCCTCATCCCGCAACACAACAGAAAGTGCATAACACTCCTGTTTTATGGTACGATATCTGGCATTGCGGTGGCACCTACCTAGACGACTCAGTATCGAGTATACCACTTAGTAAATTAAAGATAAAAAGGAGCAAATTTCGTTATTAATAGACGAGTCCCGTTTCTAGAGTTCTTATCATTACACCTGAGGATTGTTCTTTATTAGTTGCCAATTCTACAAACAAATATGCTGACCTGACTCCATTAAGTATTCGAGACATCTTTTTGAGGTGTTTATATTAAAAACAACGAAACGGATCTTCACGATATTGCGTTTCAATATTGAAGTAACGCTTTGAATTTCAAGTAAGTATTTTAAATGAACTTACAAAATATAGTGGAATTATAAAAGATGGTTAAAAATTGTTTGGTCCGAAAATTTATGAGAATGCAATAAATATACTGGAAGTGGAGGTAATATGGTGTGGACTGTTGCCTTCAAATCTGGAGAGCGCAAAATTCAAATCCCACCACGTACCAAGGAAATTCGAATTTAATGTACGATTTCCGACGCTCTTACGGTGAAAGCAAACATCGTGAGGAAACCTGCGCACGCCTGCGAAGAGATACAAATGTTGTGCGTGAACTCGGCCAATCCGCACTAGACCCGCATGGACGACTAAGGCCTATACAGCCTATACCGGTAGGCTCGCGTCCCTCGTTGGGGACGTTTAATGAGCTGATGATGGTACTGGAGTTTAAATATAAATAACCACTGACTTAAGCATAGTGCCATCTAGCCTCATCTTCACGAAGGAACTTGCACTATGGACAACATATTATCGCCCCATAATATAGCCATAAGTCATCACATGGGATGGTATGTGTAAGTTGTTGAAGTTTACAGTAGATAAATGACATTGTACTCGTAAAGACAAGTGAAAGTACGATAGCATTGAATCTGTCATACCATCACCATATATACAAACCAAATTATTAATGTATTTACTATTACTTAATATACCTAGTAACCTGCATCTCTTAAGTGTAGAACTAGGCGTGTGCTTTGAATAGAAGCACCTACTTACTCTAGTTCCCTTACTGACCTCAAACAATGCTGTCACCCCAGTAATTGTAGTATGAACAATGCACGACTAATTATACTACTTAGTAATACCATATGTATGTATAAAATTACCGGGTATAAGAGACCTAACGTCTGTCGTCTCTGGGGACGGGCGCAGGCAAGTGTTGACGGAAACTAAGGAGACACCGCATCTGTCATGGTCAGGCGTATCACTTATCACCAGTTGAGCGTACTAACCGTTCCGTTCACTTATGACATAAAAATATACTAATTAGCGAGCAATTGCAAGTCCAAACGAAGTACATACTTCATGTAGGTAATAAGATGTAAGGTGGTCATTACAAGATGTATAACTTGTTCAGGATAAATAAAAGAATTTATCATCATTATTAGCTGCTTTTTAATGAAATCAGAGGCAAACGAGCATATGATTTACCAAATGGTAATTAACACCGCCAAAAACAAAACACTTTTCGTGATTATTTTGATTGAAGTTAACTCGCTCAAATTGCCTTACGGCCTAACTACTTTTAATGCACGACTGCCAACCAACCAATGTCTTAAAGTGCCTTAGGTGGCAAGAAAATATTGTTCTTTTCTAAAATTCCTCAGCAGAGAGGCATTCGTGCATTTAAAATAGTTATAAGCCGGAATGTCATTAGGCTGATCTCCAATTTTATTGATTCTCCAATACTTGGTAACACTTTTACACTAAGTTATATATACACATGACATTTTTTTTTTTCAGTGTTAATAAATCGGAACATGGTAAGTTATCTGTTATCAAGTGATAGTGTAGCTTTCCAACGGTGCCGGAGAAACAATTTTCAAATTGGTCCCGAAGTAAGGTAAAATAATAAAAGAAGGTAATTTTACAATTTGCAGAAATACAATCAAATCTACCATATACAGGGGTAGGTAGTAGATGATACGTCTTACCATGGCAGAGCGGCATTGTAGGAAACCAACAACCGATAGACCGTTATTATCCTCCATCAATGCCGCACTGCGGCCGTCACCCGAGACTACAGGTCTGTTATGTTAGGTCTCTTATACCCGGTAATTTCACTAGCTGCAGTGCCCTCATTCCGAAACAAAAAAGTGCATAGCACTCCTGTTCCAAGGGACGATATCTGGCACTACGGTGCCTACCTATACGACTCAGTATCGAGTCTACCACCTAGTAAACTACTACCTATCTTCCTTATAATATTAGTAAAGGTTGACGTATCATTATCAAAAGAACTGGCTAGATAGCGTGCGTGTATGTAGTAATAAAAAACCTCAAATAGATTCAAAGCGATCAATGAACTCTAGTTACCTATATAATACTGATGACTTGTACAAAAGGTCATGGAAATGTTGATACGATATAAATTAAATTAAATATGATAGTGTCAATTAGATATAGAGAAAAGGAATTCTTGCCACACAACATACAATTGCTTGTCTTCACTAAAAAACGCTTTTGTAGGTCACATGTATGCAGTTAAATAAAACATTGTAATGAATTGTTTAAACTAAACTAATCTATGAGGGCTTTGTCTGTACTACTCCGATTTATGTATTTTTACCTTGGGTTCAAAATTTATAGGGGTTTGAATTGAATAACACGCTACGAACAAAAAGGGAATTCGGTTAATCACACAAGTAAAATATGAGTCACTGAATTATATATTAGATTTCAGGCTTATATTTCAGAATTACAATGAGGATAAATTATACGTTGAAACAAATAGATTTCTCTTATCTATTTCAAAAATCACTACCAGACCATTCTTATAAAGTTACGACGCATGTAGTGCAGAAATGTTTTAAGTTCGAGTCGTTCCCTAGACCTAATTGTATGAGGTTCGATACCCGGTCAAACAACAACATTTGTGTCTGTGATCATATCTGTTTGAAGTGGACTGGGTATGTATGATGAGTATTTATTTAATGAAATGAAATATGTTTAACACTATACGAGTATTAGTCCCCTGGTTATAAGCTTAAATTGAAGCTGGGTGAATGTTTGTGCAAATATCTATTTTAATTATTTTTTATTATGAATCAACTAGATTTTAGGTACGAAAACCGCTTTATTATTTCCGATTTTAAAAACAGATACAATGTTCAAACACGTTTTGTATGAAATTAGCATGGTGAATTCGAGCTACATGTCAAATGAAATAAGTTTGCGGCGCGTATCTCTTCAACCTATTGCAGTCCACTGCTGGACATAGGTCTCCCCCATTTTGCGCCAGACATCCTAGTCCTCCGCTTTTCTCATCCAGCTTCCACCAGCGACCTTGCGGCGCGTACGGTGTGTGAATTATAAATGTGATAAAGATCCTAACCCTGACTTTGATTTATAGCAAGCCTTACGGAAGGTTTATTTATTAATTAATACGTATAAAAAATTAATATTCACTGACATTCACACAGCGCCATCTAGCCCTAAGTTAAGCGTGAATGAAGCCTGTATTACAGGTACTCAACAACAGATAAACATACTTACATACATTATTAAACACATACATATTTTACATAGAAAACACCCAGACCCTCCTCCTGTCCACTGTGTCCTGCTGGTCTTAAAATGTTTTACTAAATCACAGGCAGTTACCAAAGGTATTACGTATTGATATCGCGGGTGAAATAAGTTTGAGAATAAAGTCGATCTTGGTAACGGCCTTTTATTAACACAGGTAGGTAATTACCATGCCAAGTCTGACAGCAGATTTCTAGTAACAGATGAACAAACCAAAAGTGCAAATGAATTCAATCAAAAGCGTTATTCTTTTTATTTTGTTTGGTTCCACAAAAAAATAATGAAGCGCCTTCACAAATTGTCTTGTCATTAGTTGAACGGCAACCATTTGGTAGCATCAAATAAGTTATATTAATTATTTGAAGAACAAACGTGTACTTTAGGTACATTGGTGCAAACCAAATAAATATTTATAATTTCTTTCAATTAAATTATATAATTGAGAAAACAAATACAAGGTAATGAGGTTGTAAAATTCACGATTACTCATTCATTGACAAAGTATTTTGTAAAACAATCGCCATTAGCTAATTACAAAACACGATACACGGTTGGGTTACGTAAATTTGAATACATAAATTATTCAGGGCTATGTTCTTCTGCGGGTTTGTACATAGATGCACATGTACGTACTAAATAAAATAAATACGAAAACAAAATACACTAATCTTGTAAATTACCTCTTGGATAGATTTAAAGGACCCTGAGTACTTAGGTAAACGGCAATTTCAACATTTCCGATTGTGAAATATATGAAAAGAAACACCATATCGTAGTGAAAGGATCACAAATTGCCCAGGGTGCGCCGGACGCAAGAGAAGAAAATTTTGCGTCACACGGGGAGGCTCCTTGTACGCACCCCCAATATATGAAAAGACTGCGGGCAGGTATTAGCAGGTGCTGTGAATTGATAATCCAGAAGCAGTCTGTGTGACTGTGGTGCCCATCAGATAATGAAACATCTACTGTCTTGCCCGAAATGTACATCTTCGTGCGGTTTCTGGGACCTCTGGATAGCAAAAGGGCGATTAAAGTGGCCCAGTACTGGTCGCATTATTATATATTACTAAACATGAAATGATTTAATCCGTAAGAGAACTAAAGTTACCGACATAGCCCGCCGGATCAGCAAGTTAAAGTGGCAGTGGGCTGGTTACGTATGTCGCAGAACTGATGGCCGTTGGAGCAGACGAGTTCTGGAGTGGAGACCGCGTCTCGGCAAGCGTAGCGTAGAACGCCCTCCGGCCCCGATGGACCGACGACTTGCGAAAGGTCGCTGGTGGAGGCTGGATGAGGAAAGCGGAGGACCGGGATATCTGGCGCAAAATGGGGGAGACCTATGTCCAGCAGTGGACTGCGATAGGTTGAATAGGAAACATGTAAATCTATATCGACGACAAGAACGACGACGATAAGAAGAAGGATATACGGAAATGTCATAAGTTAGACGCCCTTAGGCTTGTTGCATAAACTTTTAGCTTGAGTCATCTGCAAAAGCATTGAGCGCTCTAAAACTGATGATCATTTTAATATTCACTCTAATGCGCTGAACTCCATCTTTGAGGTTCAAAATCATCCTTAAGTAACATGGTGTCCTAGAGACCGAAGCTATAGGGACCTGCCAAAACGCGCTGACCAGAGCATTGTAGGTATGGCCTAGCCTCCTCAACCATTGAGAGACAAACCCTACGTGGTCAGTTGCGATGGTATGTGTGTCACAAACACAGCTGGTGATAAGTGTTACCTGCCCGAAGAAAATTCGAGAATGCGTCCATTTTTAAGGACCATATGATGTAACAGTTAAGTCAGCGACATAACCAAGGGGTCTGGGTTCAATAACCGAGTACATTATAACGTCTGTTTGTGTGGATTGTGGTGATCTTACGTAAAACATGTATGTGTTTACCATAAATATATATATATATATATTTTAATTAGTTAATCAGTTTTTTAGTACAATATAGAATAAGCACCTTGCTGAGAGATGGACTAAATCGTGGTATAGATGATATTTATTTATCAACTCACATCTGTAATGTTACTACGGATGTAGTGTCCACTGTGTACCAGTGTGTCGATCTCGTTGTATGCCGGCCCATCGAAGCTGACCTGAAGTGAGGCCAGGCAGTATTTCCCACGGACTGCTCCGTCCACGCTTAAACACTCGTCAAAGTCGCCATACTGATTCGCGTTTCCACTCAGAACACCAGCTGGTGGTTTGGCCGTCGCGTCGAACACTGAAATGGAAGTCAATTCGTCAGTTTACAATAATATGGAGTTATTGCTAAAGGTAGCTAGCTAAACTGTATAGTTTAACTAGCATATGATAAACACTTTATTGTTCAAAATTAATTTGAAGTAAATTTTAACACAAACACATTAAAACCAATACAGTGGGCAAAGGTCTTATCGCTACGAGCGATCTCTTCCAGACAACCTTAGGATAAAGAGCATATGTTTTTTTCTCGGTTTTGCTTTTCGGAGTCGACCGTCAAGTCTATCTTTTGATGTCTATAACGACACAAGTACCTTTATATCTTTATATTTTTATTTCAAAGTTTTACTGCGCATAAAATTAAGACCAGATATTTTCAATTGTTTACTTCACCAGCCTAGGTTAAATAAAAATGCTTAAATATCAAATGTGATGATAATATCTCCATATACTATTCATGAAATAAAACTTCATATCTCATTTAAGCATTTCCGTGGCAAAAACTGCTTGCCCGATTATATTTGTCATATTAACTTAAGATCATAAATTATACGTACATAAGAAATATGCAACAAAGGTTTACTTGCAGGTCAATGCCTGATCCTCAGACAAGAAGGGTCGATGTACTGTAAGGCGTCTCGGCTGGAATAAACTGGATGCAACACTTGTCAAGTACGGCAATACACGTAAAGGGAGGAATATTTTTAGTTCCTATAAACTTGATTTTGCACAAAACAACTTTCAAAAGAAAATGCAAACGGGGAATTATAATTTCCTGCTGATATTGTGTGGTAAGTTAAAACGTCTCATAAATAATTGTGCGTTATCATTTAGAATTTTTGTCTAAATTACGATATGTCGACTGTTTCTTTAAAATAAAGGAAAATAAGTTTCCAGATGCGAACCCCGTTTACATATATTTGTGTGTGACATATCTCTTAGTATTGCCCTGAGTGTAAAATATGTAATCATATTTACATCAATTAATAGCCACATCACATAATTTATAGGGTCATCCCGAAATGTATCACTTCATTTCACACATGAATGCTTCAGGCAAAAAAAAATGATTTTGAAAGAACAGAAAATATTTAAAGTTTTCGATGTATTCGATTTTTCTTATATTTTAGGTTCAAGTATTAATATTTTCTCTTCTAATTAAGCCTTATTCCGACAATAGAGAAATCAATTTGGTGCAGTCGTTCGAAAGTTTTTGTGCCTAATATATTTAGAAGTCATTTGTTTATGTATATTACAACGTCGCAATCTGTCGACTTGTAGTAACCATTTCCATGGCTGTTCTCTATTGTTCAACTACTCAAAGTACAATAATTTTTGTTTGTGAAATAAGGGTAACAATTTCTTGACTTGTAAACATGGTATGAAAACAGGAAATATTTTTCAATACAAGAACAAAATTTTAATAAAACGACTAAATAGTAGGCGTAACAAAACATAAAATATTAAACCAGGCGTCAATTTCTGGTTCGCACGTAGGAAAATACAGGCCAGGGTTAAAATACTCGGCAATTACCATATATTTTATAATTTATTTCAGTTTCATTGTTTGAAAAAATTAGGCGTTACAACAATACAAACGACGTTATTCACCTTAAATTGTATAATAATGAGTAACTTAAAAGAATCATATTTCCAAGGAATTGCTTTGTACACTGACCAAAGGATGGGGATCATTTATTCGAATGATAACTGATATGTATTTTTGTGTCTATTCACTTTGACTTATTAAGGTATTTCTTTATGTCATGAACCATCAGGATGACTAGTTTCACCTTATGGTAAATAATTCGCTGCCTATTCACTTTTGAAAAAACCAAGATCATAATTAGTGTTTGTTACCACTGCCCTACTTCTGGGACCAACGATGACAGATGTAAGAATTTTTATGTTATAATTTCACTAACTACATTGACCTCTTCATCATCACTGGCACTGTAGATGATCCATAGGCGACCCAGTATTATCGAATTTAGCGCATTTATTTAACTTATGAGCGCAAAATAGTCGACGATAGTATGAGTGTATAAGAGACCATCTGTTGTTTCGGGTGACGTGCGCAGTGCGGCATTGAAGGAGAATAATATCTGTCTATCAGTTGTTGGTCTCAATCATTGCCGCTCGGTCGTGGTCAGGCGTATCACTTACCATCATGTGAGCGTCTTGACCGTCCTGGTCACTTAGTAACATAAAAATATCATGATAATTTTGTGGTTACATAAATGTAATTTTTTAAAATTTACTTAAGAAAAATTTTAACTAGATAACCCAATGCTGTCAATTGCGGTCAAGTTGACGGCCGCTTTATAGAGTCAAGGTGCTATTGGATGAATTAATACAGTTACGTAAATGCATGCGCGATGCATAATATCCAAATATGCGATAGTGTGGCATGTCAGTGGGAGACAGGACCGGTTGGGAGAAAATTATGGAAACATTTCGTAAGGACTGTTATTTGCTAGGAGAATTACCGATTAAGTATTATCGGGTTTTATCCCAAAAATTCCTAGGGGATTCGTTTTTGTCTAATGGACATTTTTATTTATTGGAAATAGGGATCTTGATGTAAATTTTTATACATGTTCTTTGTCATTTCGACCTATGACTCAGTTTCAGGCTATCAACTGACGTACTATTCATACCTTTTTACCATATTTGATAACGTGTATTAGGTACTCGTATAAACGAAATAAATAACAATCCCATGATTTTAGATACATTAGGGGATTGCTACTTTTAATTTTATTAACTAAGTTTTAGTTTAACAAACATATTCATTGTAATAGTAGGCTAATAATTATTTGAATAATCCAATGATGAAAATGATAAATCAACTGAAACTACAGTGAGAAGCACAGTTAATCGAGGCGTTTGACACGTGTCCGATTACACGCGCGAAATGAGTCATAATGTCAAGTCTACGCAAGTATTCTGCAATTCCACATACATGTACGTACCGATTTTCCTATGCCGAACTTTGTCATTCGATTATTTAAATAAATTAACGATTTTCTCTTTATGTTAGGAATCGGTTGCAACATTGCATTAAAAAGGCAAATTTTATGCCAGTTCTCACCCAACGGTCGGGTGGAATTACTTAACAGGCGCGGAAGTTCAAGGTTAAAGTTACATTGCTTGTTTTGTATATACTGTTGTCGAATTGAGCCTGGCAAATGCAAAATGCAGACGGCCTCTGCGACATTGACGTGATTAGAATCGTTAGGCTATACGGAGTAAGAATAGTAAACATTTTGGGCTACTCTTAGGTGTTGTGTCTTCATTGATATATTGTTTGAGTTTTTATCGCACAACATTATAAGGGTTAAAAAGTATTTAAATTTTGCGACGTACGTATTAGTTTGGACTAGCACGGTGATTTGTCATCCAAAATCTAAAGTTCTTAGCGCAGGCCAGAAGAGGTGTAAGCGGTGGATGCTGGATTAAAAGAAGTAGACTTTAAAGTAATTAAATAAAAGGCTCCCATATTGATGTTGATACATTGAAAAAGTTATGTATAGTTTAATCTAAATTAGGCCAACAAAAGTTATGTTACGGATGATAATAATAAGATATTAGACAAAGAAAATTTTTGAAAGTTTTTTAGACGATGATCTTGATCTTGCCATTTTAAATATTAAAACTTTTATAAGTTAGATCGCAAATTATTTTTAAATAGGAATGAAAGGTTTGAATGAAAATTCTTTCATTTGTCTCTACATGGACGTCGAAGTGCGAAGTTTAGCATGTGGTATGGTAGGCGTGTTTGGGTAGATATACGATCGCCTGCAAAGGGAATCCTTGTATATATACTTATATAGAGACTCGTATGATAACGTGTATTGATTTTAAACGGGATATTGAGAACTGGTTTTGGATGAAACTTCAGCATAAGGATTGATTTTAAGAATAAAGATTGAACATACATGTAATCTTAGTTTTTTATTATTTTAATGCAGAAATCTACAGTGAAGAATATTTTACATTTTTTAATTATAGATGTTCCTTGCTTTAGTGCGACCTAAATTTAGGAGAAACGTTAGAATTTTACCCGCTTGTTCTGTTGGGATATTAAAAGATTATTGAAATCAGTGTCATTGATTGCTTTAAATTCGATTTCAATCATTATGAATTGTATTGCACTAGGTTAAACTTTGGTTCTACAAACAGTTTTAGCTCAATTTTTTATGCACTAATATATTTTGTACGATTTTAGAAGTAGTCCACAGCAACAAACTACTTTTCAACTAGACGAGCCCCAAACCAACGGTATTGATACAACTAAGAGGTCAGGTCACTAGATACTAAAATTAACATACATTCAAGTTTTTAATGCAGTATTTCGCGAACATTTCTCGTTCAGTTTTCCCTTTAAGGTCATTATGTACGCAGCATACGCACCAAATACCGCAAAGTATAGAGATTAGGATTTTACCCACGAGTTCAGAGTCAATGACATATGATTTAATCTGATGTAATAAAACCCGTGTTAAAATAAAAATGAGAAAAAGAAAGAAAAGATGAATGACATTGCTATACTAAATCTAAGATCATTTGTGCAAGTTTGGTGTTTCAGCAGGACCTTATTTTTATATTGTTGTTATTTAGAAATTATACGACGACCCATCTGGTGTAGGTAATGTAGACTTCGGCTATTACACCAGGAGTTCCGGGTTTGATCCCGGGCAATACAAACATTTGTAACATAAATATTCGAATAAATATACTTGGATACATTTTTCAAAAATGTGTTCAAGTATATTTATTTGTTGTTTAATACCCATACTACAAGCTTTACGCTCAACTTGGGTCTGTATGGCACTGTGTGAATGTCAGTGGAAATTAATATATAGGATTCTAATTTTAATAATTTGATTTTCCAGAATACCAAAAAAAGCATGTACCATGGTGATAAAAAATACTAAATCGATTATTTAATTCATCAAAAATTATCAAGTTAAACATCGACATCAAAAACCCTGCGCTGGACTTAAAGAATTCTGTTTGCGTAAATAAAAAAATATTTATCTCCAAAAAAGTTATTATTAATCTGCCTGACAATCGTCAAATAGTTTTATTTTTTTAGAATAAGACTATTTGACGATTATTATTATTATATTAATAAGAACAATTTAAATAGTAAATTATATCAATAACCATTCTTATTTTAACCATCGTATCTTTTATTGGTCTGTTACGCTTAAAATTATATTTGATAGCATTTTTTGGGCACCCAATGGTTATGACATGTGGTCACATGCTGAGTTTGCTCACCTACGAATATTTGTGATCATATAAGAATGTACTGGTACTGATTTTGAGTTATCAACAATATATATCTATGTACATATATAACTATTTGAAGGAAACTCAAAATCCTATACAAAAATAAACAATCATTTAAATTGCCAAAGTTAAGCAAATACTAATTTTATTTATTTACAAAAGAGCATCTAAAGCAAATACTTATTTATATTTTTGTCAGCTGGGAAAGAAACACAAAAACAAAATCTCAAAAGCAATGGATTGAAAAACCAGTTTTTTAACATTGAAATGATATTTAGAAAGACGGAAATGTTTTTGAAAATTTGACCATGCACCTGGGCAGTAATAACAAACATGGTGTCCTTCTTTAAAATTCTAATTTGCTAGATTAGAACCAGGAAGATCATAATTGATTTATGCATAAGTTGATAATATTACAATCCAGTTCTGATGTATTTTTTAAAACTGACTATTTAATATTGTTCTAGAAAAACATTGCAAATTTTATTACCATGTTGGTATTAAAAACTTGCCTAGAATTGTTGACTTCTTATATGATTTGGTTTAGCTTTTGGTTTATTTTTCTAAATAAAGAAGTGTACCTATAAAATGACATCGAGACAATTTTATTATTTAGCCTGTAGCGTCGCACACACTATGACTATGGGAAGATTCGATTGAAATAACGCGGGCCCAATGCGCATTCGTGGGTGGTAAGGTATAGCATCGTAAGATAGTAGGCTTCCTTATTTTTCCTTTTTTTTGTTGAAGTCTACGCGGTAAGATAAAGATAAATTTGTATTTTTCAATATTCCCAGAAGTTCTCTTCGCGCCATCTCATAAGGTAATACAAGTTACTATTATTACTAGTAGTATTGGAAACCGAACAATTGATAAATATATTTATACTATAAATGTTTGTATAAGTACATACACCATTTACATATGAATATAATGCGCTAAATACAGCCATGTTTAACTTTTTTACCCGATTTGGTTGGCAATACTGATGTACCAATAGGAAATATCTCATAAAACCTAAAGAAATGTTCTTTACCATATCATCTTCCAAAGATGTCTTAATAAATTCACGTAACTTCCATTTAAACAAAGGATGCGTGTTCATAAAACAAATAATGTTGATGTTTTGTATGTCGTGGGTTTGTAACGAGATCGTAATGCGAACGATGTGATTATTCTCATTCCAAATAATGTACGTATAACTTAACGTTACTTGTGTGTTGAATACCTTATGAAGGGAGATATGTGATGTTTATTGCGTCTCGAATTCGCTGAATTATAATGAATACGCTTACAACCCATTTTGTACTTTTAGTTAATGTTATAAGTATACCCATTAAATTATTGTATTATTTTGTAACTAAAACACCACTTCGCTTAACACTATTGCAGTCCACTGCAGAAAGTAGGACTTTGTCATTATGCGTCAGATATTCTAGTCCAACGCGTTTGGCATCCAGTCTCCAGATTTTTTCAAGTATATTTGACTGGAGGGTAATGCAATGCTTTCCAAGACGAAAATTAGAAAACACATTGGTACGTGGCGAGATCTGAACCTCAGCCCTCCCGGTAGGAGGGCAACAGTCCACACCATTGAGCCACCGACGCTCCGAACGAAGTAAAATAATTCTTTCTTTTATCCCTTTCCTGATCTTGTTTATTATTAAAGATTTTTGTTTTACAATTTTAATAATAGCCTTAAGGCTTTTAAAAATTTAAACCTTAAATGTCAGAAAGCATATGGAACTGAATAATATAATCGTCGAGTAGTTTTCAGGAAAATGAAATTCGATATCAAGCAACTATGTAAAGTAAATAAAAAGGGATGTATTTTTAAGGTATAACTGGTATTTAATGTAAGAGCTAGATAGTGCATTTTTTTAAGAGTCATATTTATATTGCCATAGTAATGCATGGAGCATCCATTGAACCCTTACACGGTTTTTAACAATAAATAAACTGCTAAATAGTAAATTATTTTACTCAAGCGTAATAATTGCTCACACGAAAAAATGGTCACGCACAATCCCCTTGGCTCGTTAAAGTTTTAATTAGAACGCTCAAAATGTGGCCCATGCCAGAAAAACGAAGAGGGTATACCTGAAACATGCGACTGGTCAAGGTGGCGAAGCTGCTTCAAAATTTCATAATGTGCCCTTCGGAAACCGGGTCAATCGGGCTCAGGCCTTATGCGATCGGAGGCATACAAACTCATCGTGTTTTATTAAATGTATTATTAACAGATAATTAACCTAGGTAATCGGTTTTCAAGCACATGGATATGCCTTGGACCAAACAACTTATATGTAGTCAATAAGCTCAATCGAGCTTAGCATCTTTTGAACATGGAACCAATTTTGTTCTCAGGTTCCAAGCTTTGCAATTATTGAATGAAACTAATTTTATTCGGATAATTCGCGATTAAGTCGTTTTAAAATTAGAACCATGGTACTCTGAATGTTTGAACATTCATAAATATCATTGTATGCGTATCTCAGTTATTATAACAGAGGAGACAGGTTGCGACATTACAGGATAATTACTCGTAGCTACGACTTATGAAAATACATTAAGATTCTATACCATCGCAAGAATATACAGTATCTCAGTATTGCTGATGTGACGGTTATTCATTAACATCTAGCTATAATTATTAGTATATTATTAAAAAATAATCAACTAATTTCTAATAAAATTTAAAAAACATAAAAGTTACACGTTGTTAGCTTCATATACCGCTAGTGAGCTGATGGTGCAACAATGAAGACAAAAGTTAGAAGTGACATATTTTTTGTGCAGTTTGATATATATTTGGCTGATAATATAATATGATTTATTTATGAAATTATCTTCATTGATAAATTTAATAGCTCTTGCCTTAACGTAGAATTCATATATCGCCAACTACAGCTACGTGCGGTCAGAACTTCAGTTAGTATATTACCAACACTCAAACACCGTGGAATCTTCATGTGGATATTCATTTCATAATTATTAACCTGATATTTAATTTTGTCACCTTCATCACAAAATTTAACGCTTTGTTGAGTTTTTTGACAAATTTTTAGTTTAATCTAACAGACTCTATAGATTTCCCTATTGTTAATAGAATCCTGGCGATTATATTATGAAATGCCAGAAAACCAGAAACATAAGAAAGATCTATTGTTTCTGACGTCTGAAACCTTAAGGTGTCATCATTATCAGGTAATTAAACGTCCCCACAGAGGGGCACGAGCCTACTCGTAAGGATGTTTGGGTCTTAATCGTCCACGCGGGCCCAGGGCGGATTGGCCGACTTCACGCACAACCTTTGAATCTCTTCGCAGGCGTGCGCAGGTTTCCTCACGATGTTTTCTTTCACCGAAAGAGCGCCGGATAATGTACAAATAATTTCGAAACTTTGAAAGCATATTGGTACGTAGCGGGATTTGAACCTCAGCCCTTCCGGTAGGAGGGCAACAGTTCACACCATTGCGCCACCGACGCTAAAAGTGTCACCGGCGTTAAACCAATAAGTAGTACAAAAAAAGTGGCAGCAAGAACTGTCAAAAGCGAAAATTTTTGACTTTGACTTTGCATCAAAATGCCAGTTTATCCACAAGACATCAATAAACGAATTGTAAACATTGCAATGGTGGACAAATAAGTGTGCACCGGTCATTGACTGCATTAGCGCACTCTCCAAATGTGCGTAATAAGGAATTCCGAATTGTTGTGTAATTAATAAATCGTCCGCACACACAAATTAGCTGATAGGTAGTTTGCTTAACATGTTTACCTTTGTTAATGGTGCGGTTTGAAAATCTGTTAAAATAACTAATTTTGAACTATTAAAGATAGCTCGGAGTTGTAATTAGAGATATAAATCTGATAAGCGTAGCGACTATTTGACTAGACCTTCGTGAGTCTCTAGACATCATCAAAGAAAAACAAGAATCTAGAAGTAAAACTCAGCGATTCACTTAAGCTACAGAAACTAAACTACGAGAGAAACAGGCTTCAATCCTTTTTAATGAAAAGATTTTTCAAAATTAAGTACCCCTAACATACACTTTTATTGATATTTTAATGCTCAATTTATTGTAAACGATCAATGTTATCTGAAATTAAATGAACAAAATAATTAATTGTATAATCGGGATATCTGGCGCAAAATAAGGGAAACCTATGTCCAACAGTGGACTGCGATAGGTTGAAGAGAGAGGTAATTCATTCAGAATGAATCCAGTATTCATTTTCAGCAGGTATAACTTACGTGGGGTTCAAACCCATATGACCTACGAATCAAGCACCTATCCACAGCTCCACGGCAAGTGGCGAGCGCAGATAAAAATCAACCTTAAGACGGATTAAGTTTGAACTCATCCCAAAACCAAACTATTGGATCACAGAGATAGTCAAGGAATTCTCTATTTCTAAGGATAATAATTATTGATAATTTTTTGACCAATGTAAAAACCAATAAAACTTTACTTATACTCCCGAAACCAAAGGTTATCGCGAAAAAGTAAAAGAAAATCAATTGTTTGTGTGTTGAGTGTTGTCCAACTTGTACCAACTAGCTAAAAATTTGAAATCTAAACTTTGAGTCTAGTAAAGTGCTGCGATATTTTATAAAATAATTAATTTTTATATATGAAAAGTCAAATAATGTTCTATGAATTCTGTTCTATTAATTTATTATTTATTTTGGCATTGTGATGTGAGTGCTATTTGTTAATTTTTTTAGTGTACCGATTTATGAAAAGAGTAATAAAACTACTTAGAAAATATATGTTTCTTAGAAAAGTAAGCATAGCTTACTTATAAATAAAAACAAAAAAGAGGAGGCATCGAATTTAACGGTACAGAAAAGTAATCGCTTAAAATGTATGGTTATCATCTTATACTGGCTGCAAACTTAACAGCACTCAAAGTGGTAAGCCTTGCAATTTTGTATTTTAGCTTAATATGTTTTAACGATATGCTTTGCTTATATTATATTTTTAATATTTTTAATGTCAATATATAACTGTTCATTTATCCATGATGCTAAACCTGGTACGTCTTGAACATTAATTACATAATGAGCATGCTAAAAATAAAGAAATTTACTTTTCAAAGCCCACAACTCCAGTCGCTCCAAGCTGTCTACGAACAGTTGACTCTCGCGCCGGCACTGCTCGCTGGTCGCGTTCCTCAGCACAACAACCTTCGGGAACTGCTCCCATAGTTGCACAATATTGAATCGGATCTCTTTCATTACGCGCGGCCACTTTTAGTATTGTGCCGTTGAATATATTGTCAATGTTTGTCTCCGTGAGGGTAAGTTCTATGCAGTCGCGGGCGGCGGCGCCGGCGACGCAGATCGCGAGTAGCAGGCAGGCGCGCGTCGCCATGTCTTCAGAGGCAATGAGTTCCTGCGCTCGCGCTGATGCTACGTATATCGAAGCGCCTTTGACATATGACAGCGGCTTACAATGGAATTGAGAAACTGTTCGCACAAATCGATCTTTTTCTCAATGACGGTTTCATTGTTTTTGTTTGACAATAACGGATAGTTTAATTGCCAAAACACATTTGGTAAGTCAATAATCTTGTTAAGATATTGATACGATTTGCTTTGACGTGCGTTTCGAGCTTGTGAGATATGTACCGGCATTTTACCGGATTTGTGCGGGGTAGTTACAACGTTTGTTGTAAATTGAAATCGAAAGGTGTGCCTACATCTTTAATTTATAAATTGAATTGCGTTCCTCATTCTTATAATTTAATTGAACAGATACTTCCGAAAAAGGCCCATTTGATTAATTTATAAGTCATTAATGAATTAATAAATTATTTTAATGAATTATAAATTAATTAAAGGTTTATTTGTGCACCAGAGATAAATTGTTTAATAATAAAAAATAACGAATATTAACAAAAGTAAATTATTACCTTAACATAAAAAATACGAATATTCTCAAAAATAAGTGTACTCCTAGACTAATTCAACGACGTTTTGTCTATTAAAACAGTATTACAATAGTATTACTTCGTCTTTTATGGTACAAATATCTGACGTATCATTAAAGTGATATTGTTTTAAGAGATGGCGGTAACATCCCCGGCTTGGTGGGTGGGTGATAGTAGTACTAATTAAAAGGTTAGGTTAAACAAAAAAAGGTTGGGTAAGGAGACTGGGCTGCTACCCTTTTTCATTTACATATATGCATTTTAATAAGTAAGTACTACCTCAGTGCAGTGGGGTGCCCTCCATATATGGAAATATGCAGTGTATACCCTATGCGTGCACACAACCCGGAAAATTGCTAACATATTAAATGATCCCCACTTTTTCGCCTATTTTGTTCTACAGAATTCAAACCATAGGCGATCTGCTGTCATCAACTGCGCTCAATTTGATTATAATGTAAATTATTTATTGTTGTTGCGATTAGTCTCACTCTGTGCATGTCACTGCCGTAGTGCCTGATATCGTCCCGTATGGAGTGTTAAGCCACTTATTTTCGGAATGAGGGCACTGCTATACAGTGAAATTATTATTTAATTAATTATATGAGATCAGCCGTCTCGGGTGACGGGCGTAGGGCGGTATTGGCGAGGAGTAGTCACTATGTACAATGTGTTTCTTCAATACTTGTCAAGCGTATCACTTACCATCAGGTTTATTTGCTCGCTTTATAACTTAAAAAAGGGATCGAAATTGGCAGAGCTTAGGAAAAGGCTGAGAGCTATCACTGCGCTCGCCAATTGCCCGGTAAAAAGGCTATCTGCGGCCTATAGTAGCAGTCAGTTCGAAAAATATCGTAACTTACGGCACCCTCGGGAAGAATAAGTTTGTAACAATTGAATGATGAATGCCTTCACCACACACTATACCAGTCTGAAATTCAATATATTATGTAACATAGTATTATGTTGGCATTAAACAACCATGAATTCATAATACACCTTCAGCTTGTTGAATGTCCTTCTCCAATGTCAGGGTTATTTGAAAATGTTTCGTAATGAAAGTTGTAGTTGTTTTACCACTGTGTTACATAAAACTTGTGTAAATAAAGCCGGTTTTTCGATATGTTCTTTAAAGTTTTTGCTTGATGACTGGGCTGCCCTTTTTGGAGTATTTAACAGAGTAACTTATTGTCAGTAACGGGCCCGCGTGGTTGGTGTCAGGTCAATATTCCCATAACCTTCTATGGGAAAGCCTGTGTCAACCAGTGGGTTGTTATTATTATTATTTCAGTTCATTAAACGTCCCCACCGAGGGGCACGAGCCTACCCATAAAGGGTGTATAGGCCTCGTCCACTCGGGCCCAGTACTGATTGTCCGACTTTACGCAAATCCTTAGCATTTTCTTTTTTCAAAACTATTATTAAATAATATTTAATTAAATTAAAAACAATGTATCAGTCTCAGGAAAAACTAGGATCATAATAATTAAAAATTATTACAAAGTCAATGACAAAAATAATATGAAGTTTTTGGGTGCAGTATAGTAACCGCAAGCCAGTCACTACATCAGAGGTCACGAGACCAATAATCATTTTGAAAACGTGTTCAAAATGCATTAAATACCATTTATCGTTAAATCATATTGGCGCGCAGACCAGTTTTTGAGAACACATCGCACGCGACTTACGAATATCAAATCCGTCCCACTCAAACGTGTTTAGTATATTGATAGTAATTTCTCTCGTAAGATTAGATAGATATCTAAGTCTGCTACACATATAGTAAATGAATATCCACTGACATCCACACAGCGCCATCCAGCCCCAAACTAAGCATTTAGCCTGAAATATGTATTAAACAACTGATAAACATACTTCGTAAATACATACATATTATACATAGAAAACACTCAGACCAATACAAACATGTTCATACACACAATTTGTACCGCCCGGGGATCGAACCCGGAACGATTGTGTTAGAGCCGACGTCTTAACTATTACACCACATGAGTCGTTAGGTATATGTCTTCCCCATTTTGCGCCAGATATCCCGGTCCTCCGCATTTCTCATATAGCCCCCATTTTGAAAGTCGTCGATTCATCGGGCTAGTGGGCGTTCTACGCTTTGGATTCCAGTTGGACAGGGCGGCCTTAGAAAAGTCATTTGATTTAGTAAAATCATTACATTATTTTTTCTTAAGAAGAATTAATTTATGTTAAGAGCGTGAATGTAGATGTTCCAGTACGAAGGTAGCCACGGAATACCAGCAACATGGTGTCTTCATCGCCATGACTGAGTTCTCATCATCATGAGCTCATTAAACGTCCCCACCGAGGGGCACGAGCCTACCCGTTTAGGGTGATTAGTAGTCCACGCGGGCCCAGTGCGGGTTGGACGACTTCACGCACAACCCTTTGAATCTCTTCGCATGCGCTCGTAGGTTTCCTCACGATGTTTTCCTTCACCGTAAGAGCGTCGGAAAATTTGAAACACATTGGTACGTGGCGGGATTTGAACCTTAGCCCTCCCGGTAGGAGGGCAACAGTCCACACCATTGAGCCACCAAGGCTCAATGACAGAGTTGTATACCTTTAATTTAAGTTTTTGTTGCAGAAAAATATTATGTTCTGCCACAGATTTTTTTCTTAGATTAACAGTGATATTATAGATTTTTTAAAGCTACAAAATGTTAAGCATAACATTAGTTATGCGTTTCCTTCCTTCCTCCTTTAATTAAGCTCGGCTGACTTGGTTTATTGATATTATAAAAAGATGACATCACAGTCCTGTAGTTTGACCATTAAATGAGCAATTGGCCTTTAAATATCTTCAGTGTTGTAATATAGTAATTACCTACTTTGTTATTCATTTATATTGTTGCATCTGTTTTGATAATAATAACTTCTAGAAGGTAGAAGCGGTACTGAGTCGTCTAGTCAGGTGCCACTGCAGTGTCAGATTTTTTGCCGTGAAATATAAGTGTTTTGCACTTCTGTGTTTAAGGATACTGAAGCCAGTAAAATTACCGGGTGTGAGAGATGACAGATATAAGGTCTATCATCTGTCGTCTCGGATGACCGGCGTTGATGGAAAATAATGACTGCCTACTATTATCGACGATCTTTTTGGTAGAATGCTTCAGCTGTTGGCTATCACACCAAGGGTTTCGGATTCGATCCCCGTACAGTACAAACAATTGCGTGCATGAAAATGTCTAGTTGTATTGGTCTGGGTGTTTGTATGTTTATTAACAAAAAATAGTATAGGAGTATATTTATCTTTGTTTGGTACCCATACCATAATATCTGTATACAGTTCTGGTTTGATTTGGCGCCGACTTCAAAATTATAAAATAATTATTTCACCTTTTCTATTTAACTAATACAATATTTTGGATATTTAGTGGACTGTTTGAAGTTAGTATTTTATATAATTGACGAGTCAAAAGTATCTTGTAAAGACGTCATTAAAAAAGAAAACTTTGAGTTTGAATCTGACAGTACGGAACTTACTTCAGTGCATTTGATGAGGAGATATTCATTGCCTGTCGTACCCTCCAGCCTGAACATAGCTTCCTTCTATCATACACTTTCTTATCAATGTTTACTTCTATGATCGCAGTCAAAAGTTTCATGGAAATAAATTTCATCCTTAAGAGTTTAATACCAGGCATGGTTGTATTATCATCATCATTTCAGCCTAATATGTCGACTGCTACTATGTGCCCTGCCCACTGCCACTTCAACTTGCTAATCCTGTGGGCTATATCGGTCACCCTTGTTGTTCTACGGATATCCTTGTTTCGGATCTTATCACGTAGGGAAACACCTAACGTTTGGGTGGTAATACCTAAGTCTTTTTGTGACTTACGTTCCTGGTATTTTCTCCAATCAATCTATTTGTCCTGCAACATCTTGATCTTTATTTATCTCTTAACTGGTATGTTTTATTTTCAACGAACGTATATCATAGAATGCAGCCCCAAACATCGTTAGGTTACTGAGTTAAAAAAATAGTTCGATAATATTAATTAATTACAATCGCATTATCCAACTAATTTTACTTTTGTTTTTTATTTATTAAAAATAATCTACACCTTATGACGAACTCAAGTTTTCAAACAACTTGTTCTGTGTCAGGGTTTTTATAATTTTAAGAGAAGTATTAAAGCGTTACGAAGAATACTCGTATTTAGTTTACATTTTAAAATTTCGAACCAGCCTACTCCATTTGTGACTATACCAAATAAGATTGTGTAAGGTCACAGGTGGAGGCTACAATTGATTTCTAGATTCGTTTTCATAAAGACTTTTTAATAAAAACCCCTTACCGTTCGTGCATAGCCGATCCAGCCAGGAAGCGAAAAATTGTCTAGCCATCCGCTAACACTCTATAGCCTAGAATGGTGTGCTGATGGACTTTCCCCAGATAACCAAGCTACTCTTATAAGTCTTCGAAAGTTCGAAGTCCTCCTCACCACGGGCCGGTGAGATTTGAAAAGACGTAGAATGTAATCCATTCATTATCATCAGCTCATTGATGATTAAAGATAGTCCAAAATTCGAAATCTTAAAAACTTGGGGTTGAGACTCCCGTCTATAAATTGAAATGACGAGTTTTTAAAATTCCGGGTGGGTTCAATTTAAATCGGACATTGACTTCAAACCATCTACTCTAGATAAATTTCGACAAGGATAAAACGAATATTAGTAAAGCAATAAAAACAGTGATTTATTTTTATACTAGTTTTGATGACCAGGTGACACATTGAACTTTGTATCTTAATAGCAGAATAACCTTTGGGTTTCAATTAATATCCATCGGAAAACACCAAACTAAACCTTAATATTTTCGTTTCTTTCTAACTTATGAAGTAAAAAAAATAATAGTTTCTTAATGATACATATTGCAATAAGTGTAATACACTGATTTGATTAGTTAATAACTTGTTTACAGTATTTTCGGAGCCAGTAAATTCGATACTACATTAAATCTAAATGGAAAATAAAAAAGGAACTTCTTTTATGTGTATAGAATAATTAAAGAATCAACGCCTCCAATGCTACTAATCAGGGAAGATTTTGTCCAACGGTGGTCAAAGACAGCAGTAGATATAAGTTTATATATGATTTTCGTTACGACATTGTTCGTTCCGAGTCCTAAATTCTGGACCTAAATAATTGTTTTGTTTTAAAACCATTAAGACAAGTGTAACATCACTAATTCGATAATCAATTACCTTGATCTACTATCCGTTTAACAGACATCGTTATAGAAGATTAAACTGTATTATTTATTAAATAGTCGTATCGCGATGACTAAATATATTGAATTATTTGACTTGCATTGCATTCCGTACTTGGAATATTTTAATTGGACTATGCGTATGGATGAGGATGATGGAAGACCTCCCCAAGTTACCGGCAGTAGCGATAAAAAATACTATGTCCTGAGATGAGGCACAGTTCAATCATATTGTCAGAGTATGTACACGGGTAACCTGTGGATTAAACACTCAAAGACATCACTAGAGACCTTACGAGTCCAGTAAAACAATGTCTTTAGGATGATGTTGGGTTTGCCCAGCTTTTGTAGTGCATCCGGGATGTTTGCAGAGTACCAAACAGATGGCTTCGATGATATCATACGGAAGAAGACGGTCTCACTGATAAGCAGATTAAAAGTCAGCCCCAATAGCATCCTAAAGACATTGGCAGACCGACTCACGTCGCCGATGTGGCAGTACTATGTGAGAAGGGTACTTACAACGAGTACTTATCCCTTCGCGTAAATGAATGTAAAATTTTATTAAAATGTACTAACAATAATTTTAAGTCACTACTTACCCATATAGATGTAATAAGTTGTCCGGAATAAAAGTTCATTATTATTATTACAGTTCCAGAGGTTTGAGTCTTATGACTTCGTTAGCAGTGTTGAAGGTAATTAATAAATCTATTAAAAAATGGGAGTGTCTGTTTGTAATATCGCAATCACCATTTTTTTATTCATGCATACGAATAATAAGGTACATACGACAAAAAAACGACGTCTCTCTGTACCGGGTAATCTCTGAAACGGCTTGGCCGATTTGGTCGGGGCTTTTTTTGGCAGGTAGCTGATGTAAGAAGGAAAAATATAGGCTGCTTTTTATTTCAGGACATATTTTTTATTTTAGAAATGTTTATTATGTTTTACCGCGGTCGAATTGAGTTTTTAAAATATGTTATTAAACCCTCTTTTTTGAAATCAGTTATTATAAAGTAGTTAATTAGTCTGTATGTTGATACCACGGTTTTGAGAGTTTATTCTGCTGAGTGTTTACTGATTATTTTGTATTTAAAAAAGCTATATAAACTGGCGCGTTTTAAACATTTATTTCTCATCTCCTTTGAAAAGATACATCGCAAAGACAGAGTCTAAATGTTTAATCTTTCATTTAGTTGGAAATTTATTTATTACACTAGATTAATTTGATAGCATTTCGCCGGTCGTCTTGATTGATTATCATTAACCTTGTTAACTTGTTCCTCTGGTTTTTCGTGTATGTATCAGTGATTCAGCAAACATTGCGTAGAACTTCGCTATTATGGTTTATGTTTGGCCAAGTAACCTGGATAAAGCGTGTTTCTGGGTTTATACATGAAGATGTATACATATTTAATTCCCAATGAGATCCTTTTTTGTCGGTCACACGTGTGATCATTGTAAGCCAATATGGTAATTTAAGTTGAATATCTGAGAATAAAACGAGTTTTTGAATGTAACTGTTAACGCGTTTTAGTTTTTACAAAAACATTAATGTATCGTGAATCATTTTAGGGAAAACGTTTATAAGAGTTACGCTAAGTATAATAAAACGATTAAATATCTCAATTATGCAGTTTTGAATAGGCTCAATATTGTCCTAAATTTTCACATATTTTATTGTAAAAATATTTTATTATTATTATATTGCATTCAGAACACATTTTGGTAGGCTCTGCACTTGTAAGATATTAAATGCAATAACAATATATCGTCCCGTAAATAAAGAGTGTTATGTATTTTTGTGTTTTTGCGAAGTTCACAATGTGACTAGTGAAATTATTAGATATAAAAGAACTAAGAACTGTCGTCTGGGGTGACTTGTGCAGAGCAGCGTTGACGTTAAATAATAATTACCTATTAAAATAAAACATTCAATAATACTTTACGGATTCATTATGTTTTTATTATATTTTGGACAAGTCACTGAAACGCAAGAAAAGATGTATTCAGAATTTTAATATTAAATTAATTTATAAATAATTAAAAATCTTCTTGTTCATATTTTCTTGACGACGTCTTTTTTAGAGTTGACAACACACTTAATAGCTCTTTGGACTCTAGGGTGTCCATGGGTAGCGATGACACTTACCCATCATTGTGTATTCTAAATATATTTTCCTATAAAAAAAATGAAATATCATACAAACAATCACTTAAAGCAGATAAGGGTGCATAATCCTTTCCCATGAACACATTAATGAAACAATATTAACAAACTGACCATTATGTCGGTAAGTTTTCTGTTATGTTAACGAACGTCAACAAAATGGTATATTTAACGAGCTGCTTAATAATTGATGACCAAAACACAGTACTTATTATGGATAAGCGTTACTGTTGTAAGTATGATTGTATGAGTTATATGGAAGTTATAAGTTCAATATAGTAGATTGATTGGATGCATGATTAAGCTTCTTTAAAGGATAAAAGCTTGATTGTTATGACATTAATTAATATAAAAAATATAAATCTTAGTTCATCTGAAATATATTTTATTTAAATATAGTTTTTAGACATTTGACTTGAATACATAATTGGGATCTGCTCCTTATATTGACTATTATTTGTAATATTAAATTTTTTAAAGTCGAAAAACGAGAAGCAAAAAATAGAAATAAAAATTTCATGTTACAAGCTATAAGTTTTGATTTATATATATTTTACTTTTTGATTTATATATATTTATACACCGGTTAAATATAAGTATTTATATGGAGTAGTGACATGGAAGTCTAACTTACACTATTTCACATATTATCAACCAAAATACAAACTACGAGTATGATGTCAGACGTAAGTGAGATTGGGGTACTTACCCAAACTGGTAATATGACATCCCATCTTGTTCTAGGATTCTAAATCTATCTCCTTTCTACCCTAATTAGCTCACTCTTAGACGTACAGTTGTTTTTTTGCGACAGATACCTCAGTTCTCCGACAAAACGATGTGCGGTACTCATTATTTATTTTAGGTAAGTTTTGTCAGTATTGGTTTCATATACCTCTTGATTTTAATTTTTACAGCAAATATTAATTGAGGTGTGCTCTTACCTTTACTTATCGAGATAATGGTTTAATATTAACTGTATAATAGCCGATGATTATGTTCCATCATCTTTTAACCATCATCAGACCAAGCGTTACAGCTTATTCGTGTCAATTGTTATAAAAATAAACGTAGCAACTTTGTAATTATATAAAACTTGATCTTGGCCCTTGGTAAGCTAGCTAAGGTTCTTGCTATCCTTGAAGTAGGGTTTCTTCAACTCATAGGTCGATGGACGAGATAATACTAAAGGCTCTAGTATAGAATATTATAGCATATTTCTTTACAGTGAAGTAGCTACGAGTGTGTAATCAAGGAACGGGGATCAACATCAAATTATAAGTTCCCACTTTTTGGAGTAACTGGCTTTGGGTCTTGTGGTGAATTACGTCCCTATTATTTGTTGGAAAACCTGAGCCCTGCAGTGAGATGTTAATTTATTAAATCAATTCAGTTGTTAATCGGTTGAGTTTATATTTAATTGATATTTTTTACATTTTGTTCATAAAAGGAATAAATTTGATATTTCAGTTCAGTCCATCAATTTCAACTTTTACTTACACATAAATGAATATACATCAACGTTGAAAGCGATGAAACTGTGTTTATGTATTTTTGGAAAATCTTTTTGGTATAGTTGGCGTTTGTTTGTGAAGTAGCTACGAGTATGTTATCAAGGGACGGGAATCAACATCAAATAATAAGTACTTCTTTAACCAACTGGCTATGGCGCTTGTGGGAAATTATAACTCTATTCTGTGTGGGCTAACTGATTAACATCTAAATTCTAAACAAATACTTGTTATCTGCTTCAGTGAAATTGTGTTTATATATTTTTTAAATGTTTTTACATTTTTATTTATTAAAGGTAAATACAGTTGGACTTAAGTTGTTATTTCAGTTCAGTCAATAAATTTTAACCATTTCTTATACATAACAGTATAGATAGATAGATATGATTCTTTATTGCACACCAAAAAAAGATACATATTTATTGCTTTTGGTATAGCTATGTTTTGGGTTAAAAAGTGAGACAGTAAGAGCAAGTTTCCTCATAACATGAGTTAATAAAAGCTAAAGTCGTAACGGTCGCCTAAAATTTTATTGAAATCCCGGCAAACTCGCGTCGAAGTCTTAGGTAAACAGTAATTTATTGTCTAAGGTCAAAGCTCAATTATAATTCAATGAAGTGTGAGCGAGAGAGAACGTGGGCACTTGTTATTGATAGATACATTTCTGAATGGGTTTAAAAGTATGTACTTACATAAATTGAGAGGCAATTTGGGTTAAAATAAACGCGAATACTTTGCACTTTTAAATAATATAATTTTTAGATTTCACTAAATGATCAGTAATCGATACTTAACTCGCCATATTTTTGTGCAATAGTTAAGAAGTAGTGGTGTATATTTCAAATCTGCGTTATATGTAGCCACATATCGAGAACCATTCGACCACAACATATGTTGGGGCCAAATGTTGTTATGTTTATATGTACATAACAACATTTTTCGGACTACAAAATCATGAACTAAAATTCAAAAAAGACTTTTAATATAAAAATAGGTCCTAGGCACGAATAAGTTTGCTTAGTGACTGACCAGACTCTTAAGCTTGCATGTTTTTATTAAGAAAAGAAATAAAGTGTGACAACATAGTGCTCAGGCTTCAGATAATAGTTGTAGGCATCCCAAAATAATTATAAAAATTGCCACAGCATTTGCAACTCTGTGCACAAAGGGTGAGGTTCTGAACAGTACTTATTACGGATTCCAAATCACTTTACAAGAAGGCCAGCGTACTTACATATTGCTGACTTTTTAAGTCTTGCTAGTTGCTTTAGAATATCTGTAGATAATGTTAACTCCACTTGAGCCTTTTCCTTATGTTAACGATATCTTTTTCGTTTTGTTCAAGTCGTTACACGAGTATTGACATTACACTCTGAAAGCGTAGAGTCGGGGATTTATTACATTGTAGTGGGGACAATTAATTCGTAATTGTCTCCACTGCAATGTAATAAATGTAGGATAAAAAAAATATTAATAAATCGTTTTTTTAACGGTCGGACGATCTTTTATAAATGAAACTAGTTTATTTACGAATTGTTTTAGAGGTTACAAAATAAAGATAACGAATCTTTTTAGACCGAATTGTCCTCAACCCCGTATAACCCATATTACTACATAATAGGCATGATGACTGGGTCCTGAAATCGTAAGAACTATTTTATATTATTATAAATCTGGGTTAAATATAAAGATGTGCTTACTCTCAGCTCAATAATGTTTTATGAATTTTATTAGTCTTCAAAGTGACATGGGCAAGTCCATTTTTAAAGTACATTAATTGTCAAAAAATTGTTAACAAAAGGATAACACATGCAATTTAAAGCAACTTTTGCTATAAATCCGTTTTAGTAAACGCAACATTTAATATAGTTGTAGTACAAAAATTCACAAACTATGCGTACTAATTACTGATGCATGACGTCATAACTAGGTAGCCATTTGTATGAAGCGTTTTTGGGAAAGTCCATTAATGTGTTTTTAGAATTGGAAAATCTCTGTGAGTTTTAATGATAACGGAGTAATTTTTTTACCAATGTTTCTATTATTATGCGGTCCATCGATATAATAACAGAAAAAAAAATTGTCATCATCCCTATTTTAAGTATTATTTTGATGAACTCTTTTTAACATGTGTGTAAATGTCAGATTATTATTTGGAGCATGCTGTGTATGCTATTTATGGATTACCATCTAGTGCATTTATCTTGTTAATTTCTTTGGAACTAAAAGATTGTAATCTGTCTGCGTACCAAATTAAATAAATAAATAATAATAAATTAAGGATAAATTTGTAGTTATGATAAAATTAAAATTCTCTAGCAATTTTACTAGTTACTGTTCATTGCGATGTCTAGAATCACGGAAATTCACAAAGCTCTTGTATTACGAGATGATACATGGCACTACGGTTGATACCTACTTAGGCTATTTGGTGTCTAGTTTAATGAAATGTTTTAAAATGGTGTGTGTATGTACTTAGTGTAGTTAGTGCACCCAATAATACTTCTTTTATTCGAGGTTTAAGAGAAAATATATAAATAGTATAAATATTTTTCAGTCTCTGTACTTATTTTAGACTTACGTAAACAAATAAATTGAAATATAATATGAAAATAATGATGCAGTGACTCCACGAAAATACAAATTAAATATATTTTTGCCTAGGATATAAATAAAGATGCAACTATGCTTATTTTTCAAGTTAAGAATGTTAATAGCTAGCCTTGAATTAAAACAGTTTTTTTTCTAAGCATAGAATTCTTATACAACCGGCATTATTAGCAGATATTCTAGAATTTTCGTTATATTAAGTTTAAAAAACTTGATACATAAGCTGTGTTTTTTTAAAATATCAGTGTGTTTGTGTTTATATGGAAATTTCGTTATGTTATGTTCAAGGATATGTTTTATACTTGTATTTAAATGACAACACTTGTTATATATTGCATTATTGATATGTTTAGACTAATCTTTAACAAATACTACACGGCACTGGCATATAGGGGATGTAGGGAGTTACACTTTGGGAGAAGCTGAAAATCAACGATTTTCTTCAAACGCATTTGTTAATGAGCTACATAACTACCTGTCTTTAAGTCGTGCTGCAACAAACATACGCATATGCAGACGATGGTGTCATACACACAGGCTTTTTAGATATATTCGCTATTTGATTAACTTTCGTGTATTTCTTTGTTTGTATTTTCTATTTTTGTGTTCTAGATGTTGGTTCTCTGTGCCTTTGTGATCCTTTCTCTAGATAAAGCTCTGGACCGCTTTTGCCTTCAAATCGCCCGGATTTAAGACATGGTATGATTTAAGACATTATTATAGGCATTAATTATATCTGTTGGATGAATTCATTTGCGTTTTGTTGCGTTTGGTAAGTGTTAAACCATTGAATAAAACATTTAAAAAATATTTACATACCATAACATTAATTTCCTTTTCCTGGCATAAATCAATTTAGTATATTTACCACAAACCTGATTCTTCCACATTTGTTTATCTTCACATTTCACCAGACAAACAGTTTCATAACTTGTTTCGTACCTAAGCCCATTAGGTTAGCTTCGGTACTGAGCCGTCTAGGTATGTAATGTACCATCGCAGTGCCAGCTATCGTCCCGTGAATTGCACTTCTTTGTTGCCCTCAGGCACTGTAGCTAAAATTACCGGGTTTAAGACACCTAGCATCTGTTGTCCCGGGTCTCGGGCGCAATGCGGCATTGGTGGAGGTGAGAAAATAACTGTTTATTAGTTGTTGGTCTCAGTCATGGTCAAGCGTATCACTGACCATCAGGTGACGGTCCTGACCGTCCTGTAAAATTCGTAACATAGAAGCCCCTAACCCTAAGCCCTTAGCTAGATGGCGCTGTGTGAATGTCACTTAATATTAATATTTTCTCTGCCTTCAACCTTTCATTGTCCACTGGACATAGGCACTATTTTACGCCTGTTAACCCGTTATCCGCTTTCCTCATCCAGCCTTTAGCGAACTTTCCCAAGTCTTCGATCCATCGGGCCAAAGAGCGTCCTATGCTATGCTGGCCAATATATTTAATATTTTTTTCTGAAATTACTGCAGTTTAATAGTCAGCTTAACTTTTAAAAGTACATTTTGCCGTAATGCCTATTATTACAAGTCACGGGGAAATGTAAACAAAAATTATATTAGTCGGGACGTTTGGCTCACCAATCAATCGAGCGGATAAGTCTGGGGTTATAGAAATGGTTTCGCCAAACAAGGTCATTAACGTTCAAACTTGCTGCAGATTAGATCAGGCCCCCGGTAAACTTGTTTTTGTTTTAAATAATCACTATTAACCAACGGTGAAGGAAATTATTCTAAAAATGCACATATTTTTTTAATGTTGGTAAAATTGAAAGTTATACTCGATATTAAGTTTTATATTCACTTGTCGACTCATTTGGTGTAGCGGTTGAGACGTCGGCTGCAACAATGGTTCGGAACGATCGTGATAGTCAAATGTTTATCCGTTGTTTAGTACCCATAATACAGGCTTCACGCTTAACTTGGGGTTAGATGGCGCTGTGTGAATGTTTGTAGAGATTTATTTGTGTTTATTTATTTTAATTGTAATATTTGAACATATGCAAAGTTATGTGGAGCTATACATATAATCAAAGTAGTTCGTAATGTCGTGTAATGGTTGAAAAGTTGGCTTGAATAACGGGTTCCGGGTTTTCTCACGATGTTCTTCAGCGTAAGGTCGATAAACTGCTAATAATTTCGAAAATACATTGGTAGTGGCGGGATTCGAACTTGCACCCTCCTCATCGAAAGGAAACAGTCCACAAAACTGAGCCACACACGCTCCTACTTTATGAGTTTTATTTAAAATCAGAGGCGGGGTAAGTCGTGGGCGACGTTGGCCTCACGGTCCAAGGGGCCTCGGGCCTCGAAGGCCCGCAATCGCAAATATAGATATGATTAATCATCTAGACTAGTAATAAAATAAATGAATATACCGCCCAACAAGTATCTGGCGATACTAACCTAACTACGACATTGGTTTTTTAAGATAATAATTACAATAGCAATTTTATAAATAAATTTTTTTTTTGCTTTAAGCCAACCTATCCTATCAATTTAATCATCCGTCAGGGGCGTCGCTAAATATATCTTGCCTTCATCAAATTTAGGTATGCCCCCTCTCCCCCCACTGCTTATGTACACCTTACATAGAAAGTAGCCAAACTAATACAGATTATAGATGTGCCATGCACATATCTTACTCAAATCCTCCATATCCCTCGACTAATTCCTACGTCATTAAGACATTATATGTAGCACACACGAATACTAGCTATAAGCAGAATACATTTCGAGTTCGTAGTACTCGTAGCTTTTCGTTTTCTCTTGAACCTTGATGATACTAATTAAATATTAATTTTGGTTAAATACATTTTTAATGTAATTTTCTGATTACCTCAATATAACTTTTGTAAGATGATTACTCATATGTGAAAATTTGTACTTAGGTTTTCCTTCACCACAAGTGCATCGGTTTATTCTACATATAATTCCGAATATTAGAGAATACACTGGCACGTGGCGGGATTTGAACCTGCATCCTTCTAACCAAACCTCTTTGAAGGCAACAGTCCATATCAAGGACGGAGAACCGGGATGTCTGGCGCAAAATGGGGGAGACCTATGTCCAGCAGTGGACTGCAATAGGTTGAAGAGAGAGAGAGTCCATATCAATGAGCCACCGACGCCTTACATGCAAGTATGCAATACAATTTAATGATATACCTATGTGCGACAGCGATTAGTGGACTGAATTTGCTAACAGTACAAGATTTGTCTAATCTTAGAATAGTGACCTTGTCAACTTCCAATCTTGTTTCCTTCCGACTCGAAACTAGGTCGGATTACTTTTATCGTAGATTGTTAATGCATAAACAGTAGTCTCCAAATGTAATTGAATAAACTCAGCAAAAAACAAACGGCCCATTTGATAGTGGGTGGTGTTATAATAGGCGACAGTATTGGACACAGATAGTTATAGAGGGGCAAGAGCCTACCCGTAAAGGGTGTATAGGCCATAGTCGTCCACGCGGGCCCAGTGGCCACTTTAAGTTTCTTCGTAGGCGTGCGCAGGTTTCCTTACGATGTTTTCCTTCACCGTAAGAGCGTTGCATAAACGTACAATATAATTTTCGAAAATGATATTGGTACGTGGCGGGATTTTGACCTGGAAGGCACCAGCCCACACCAATGAGCCACCAACGCTAACGCAACACATGTTTTTTTGTAACTGCTTAGCAAGCAGGGACAAAATATTGCCGACCTGTTAAACTCGAGAAGCAAGAGAAAATCTAGGGAAGGGGCTTCCGGTAACCGCAAGGTCTCTCTCGGCGGAACGCACACAAAGCATTACATTACATCAGTTTTCTGTGAGACCATGGTATTATTATGGTCTGCTCTTACACTATTAATTATATTTACACTGAGGGTCTGCTGCTTCATTCGTGCCAAAGCATGACAGTCCTACATTTCAAACTCTGAAATTGTATATGGTAGTCTTATAGCAGGAATTCTAATATATATGCAGATGTCCATAACATCATATTATGTTTTTTCCAAAAAAAATCGATTTCTCACAAATATCATTTTGGCGTATTAGCATTTCATCTTTTCCACTGACGATATGAATCAGGCGTTGATTTAACCTTGGTTCATTAACCTTAAGTCAACGCTTTAAGATTGATCTGAAACGCGTACATGACTCCGCGCCAGTTCTCTTGTTTGTATGTTTTTGAACTTGAAATATGTGCATCTGTTTGTAAGTATAGAATGGACTTTTGAATCTGAAGACATTTTTTATGAAAAATAGGTAGAAATTAAGCAGTAAGTGATGGTGGTAAGTTGTTAATGTTAACTATAATTCCCTTTTGATTCCTGTGAACAACTACATACAACATGTTTAAAATAAATAAACCATCCACTCACTTTTATGTCTCAAATGCATCAATGTGAAGTAAGGTGGAAGAAAAAGGATAACTTCACGCTACGAGCTATACTGTCTCTCAAGTAGGTAAAACTTCGAAGTTATATGCAATGATGTAAAAAGTATGGGTTCGTGATATGCTCACAAAACAATCGAAAAAGTGTTCCGAACGCAGTGACAGCACGCATACACATATTTCGAATTTCGTACACATTTACCTAAACAAAAAAGTACAAACTGTACTCTCCTTGGCGGTTCGTTTTTGAGGCACGGATGGCGTATCTACCATTATATATACAGAATATCATTGGTTATATGATATGATTTTTGCATGAGGTGTGCGATGGAATTACATGAATTAATTCCACCAGCCCCTTTTCATCATCGAGATGCAAGACGCGGGCGAGCGTTCCAACCTTACGTGGTCGACATTCCACATATCCGCACAGCCCGCTATGGTGCCTCGTTCCTAATACGCATCGCAAAAGAACCCTGCCTCCTTGTGTGTTCCCCGATCATCATATCAACCTGGTCGTCTTCAAGGTAAGAGTGAATCGGTTGTTTCTAGGCAGGCACGATCATCCTCGGCCGCATTATTAATTACCATCAAGTGAGATGGCGGTCAAATGTCTGCCTATAAAAGAAAAAAAGGTCCTATATAAAGCAGCTTCCATACATGTTATTCATGTAGTATCAGGTCTTCATTGCATTTATCAGATCTTGCCAAGGCAACAACCCAAAGTTGTCAACAAAAATAAACATAATTGCAGGCCCTCGCGTTCATGTTTTACATGTTCATTAACAAATGAACGCGTGGCTTGTACAATTGTACATGTTTAACATTAAATAACAATTAATTATGTCGCGGCCGGGCTTGATTATATTCTAAGCGCGAAGGTTTTGGTATGATTACAATGCGCGGGGCTGGTGTGTTGCGGCATAGTGGCAAGGGCAGGCGGTTCGAGACAATCGATGCCCCTATGATCCCTGCCACTTGACTTGAAACGAAAAATACGCATAGTTTTTTATTTATTAATAGTGAAGCCTGAAGGTAACCTATTGTTATCTATAACACGCTAATAATTTAAAACTAGGACGCGACTAAAGTAGGTCAAAGTGAATTTACTGAAATATTTTTTCATAAATGGTAAATTTTCTAGTATTGTTTTCAGTTTTCGCAATAAGCATACGATGAATCAGTTTTCATAATAAGCATCTGATGGTCACGGGCAAACTGTGAAGTCATATTATAATATAAGAATCAATACATACATTTATTAGGATCGACGAATATTTCTGTGAGATTTAGTTTAGTTATTAGTTAGAATTGTTCGTGGAGTTAGGTATAAGTATTTTTACATAAAAATATTTTTATATGATTGACAAGTAGAAGTAGTAAAAAAACATAAATATTATAATATGACTAAGTAGTACAATTTATACTGAGTGGTCCAGGTAGATACCAATGCAGTGCCAGATATCGTCCCGTGAAATAAGAGCGCTATGCACTTTTGTGTTTGGGGACTGTAGCTAGTGAAATTATCGGGCTTAAGAGACCTAACATCTGTTGTCTCGGGTGTCGGGCGTAATGTGGTGTTGATGGAGAAAAATTACTGTAGTGTATAGACACTACCAATAACTGATAGCAGTTATTGGTCTCTATCAAGGCCGCTGTGTCATAATTAGGCGTATCACTTACCATCAGGTGAGCGTCCTGACTGTTCTGTTCACTTTGTGACATAATAAATGTAACTAGTTATTAATTGTTCATTGTTAAGATGGGATTTTACCCTTTGACCGCCAATGACGCCTTAAGGCACTAGACACAAAAGATTTTCTATTGTGTCTGGAACCCCGGCGTTCAATGGGTTAAACAAAGCTGTAGTTTTTAGAGTATTGATAGGAGGAGGTAAGTTGTTCCAACAATTCGTAGCAGCATAGCGAAAATTAATAATAATGATAAAAAAACATGTCTCATGTTCAGCTGGCGGTACATCAGATCATTCAAAATAGTAGGTATTAACATTTACACAACTCTAAACAATTAATTTTCATTAACACCAGAGACTTAGAGGGGGCACACTAGAGAGCTAGTTTCCATAAAGAAATAGATCTCTAAACAACACATTATCAGAAATAAGTTCTGAGAGAATAGAATGAACTCAACCGAGGGCTAGTTAGCCTGGAAGGAATATTTAAAAATAAGGAAAATATAAACGTTACTCTGCTAGAGCTATTCAAACACAACATTACTCTACTACGCATAACGCCTGTCTGAAATCTTTAGCAAATACATTATAAGAATTTAAAATGACATAATACACGGCGGGCGTTATTTTGGTTGATTGATATAAGGTTGTAAACATTTTTGTGTGCAACGTAACTGTTTGTATTTTTTGCAAAGGACATAAAATTGTTATGAAATCACTGTTTACTTACTCTAATTATTTAACTCAATGTATAGGTGTATATTTATTTATAATTTTAAGTGATATTAAAAAAGGTTAATGCTTGTATTAATGTAGATTCGTGGATTACCGGCTACCATATTATCAAACCAGTGGCTTAAGGACCCTTCATACGAACGCCCTAGCCGTTATTATTGGATGGAAGCAGTCACAAGTTAATTAGTTTATTTTTTGTTGAATTACGTAATTTAATTTTACATTAAGTAATACTTCAATTACTTACTTTGTCTTATACTAAAAATTTTTACTTACGAGTATATAGGTACTTACATTTCTATGAATGTGAATAATCTGAAATGTTACCTATATATTTCTAAAGTTAATAAATATGTTTAGACATTTAAAAAAAAATAGATTAATTTCTAACATATTTATTGCGATTCATGCCTAACCAAAGACATTTACAGTAAATTTAAAAATAAAATTTTCATTAATCTATATTCCTAACGAATTGGATAATTGCATTACAATCGACAGCTGATATTTCAGCTTCGTCAAGGCGTAAAGTTTAATTACTGCTGACCTATCTCACTCAATAATGGACGGCTATCCATCGGCGTCAATCTGCCCGCCCGGCGGACAATCGCCTCCCGCGCACTATTTTTACGCTAATCTTGGACCAATGCCACTGACTCCACTCGAGCGGCAGTACACTCGAATTATCTCCTGGGAAACGTGCCTTTCCCTACTAAATAATACCCTAAATTTGTATCCTACTAACTTGCAACATCAATGAAGTTCCTGCCAGTGTGCCATTGAGATTATGTTTGATGTGTGTGTCAGAAATAAACCGGGCTTGAGGGTGAAAAGTTCAGTTGTACGTACGATGGCGCCGTGAGAGTACCGCGTCCGCCATGGCGCGCCACCAATGGACGTTAGCTCTAATTTTAATCTGCATACCTATCCTAGCAACAGTGATCACCGCATTCCGTGTACGCGATTTACCTAAAGTTGGATTTGAAAGTCATAGAGTGGATTTAAAAAAACAAAAATGTGACGATTGTGATGTGAATGAGCTCAAGGTCGGCTCGAAAGTGCATAGTATTAAAACAGAAAGTGCGAAACGTTACGATGAACTGAAGAGAGCAACACGTGAAAAACTCCAATCTAGTCAAAAAGTTACAGAAATAAGGTCAAATATCAAGTTAAAGAAAAAGAGTGATGAAGATGATGAGAATGACTCGGATGATGTTGATTTTTTAAAAAGCAAGGTGGCTTCAATCAGTCAAGATCATGCAAGTAAGGATTTAAAAAGTACTGCGGGGTTAAAATTAGAGATAAAAACCAAGAAACAAATAACCACAAAGGATCACAATGATGACGACGACGACGACGACGTCGATGATGACGATGATGACGAGACATTCACAATAGGAAAGATAGGAAAAGTATCAAAAGAAAAAAATATTGACGTTAAATTAAAGCCTACTAGCCATGAAAACATTAGACCGAAATCTTCTTCAAAACAAATTGGAGATGATGATGACGACGACGACGATGTCGATGACGATGATGATGACGGCGATGATAATGATGAAAGATGATGAGGATGACGAAGATGATGAGGATGAGGATGATGCTAGTGAAGTTGACGATAATGATGGTACCAGTAAAAAGAAAGAAATAGCAGCAAAAACTAAACTGGATCTAATAAGCAATAACCTAAAAGGAAAAAAAATCGAAGCAAGATTAAAAGAGACTGACGAAGAACCCATTAGGAAAATTACTCCTAAAATGCCTATGATAAAGAATGACGAAGGTGATGAAGATGACGATGACGACGAAGATGATGACCATGAGGATAATGATATAACCAGGAGCATCAAAAGTAATACCCACAAGGGCGCTGTATCAAACCAAATCAAAAGTGAGTCGGACCATAAAACAAATAAAAAAAGTGATAACATAAACAAAGTTAAAGAAAGTCTCAACAGAAATCAACAAATAGAGCTGATAAAGAAAAAACAACATTGAGCCAAAAGTTAAAAAGGCCGAGAAAACAATAGTAAAGAGCTCAGATTTACAAAAGGACGCCAAAATTGGAACCAAGAAAAATAATGAGCCCACAAACACCTATAAGCAAGCCAAACCGGAAGTTACTGTTACTAGAAAAGAAGAAACAAAATATGTCGACGAAAAGAAAAAAGAACACTCCAAACCAGTTGAGCCAAAACCTTCAACAGATAAAAAGAAACTTGAAAAGAAACCTGATCTAGATTCGAACAAAAAACAAGATAAGGCTACAAAATCAACGTCCAAAGACGTTAAACCTGAAACAGAACGTAAAAAGCAATCTGAAAAAGATGTCAAAAGAGATAAATTGTCAAAGGAAACATTAGCCGACAGTCATGAAGTGTTATCAAAGACCGAGACCCATTTGAAGCACGTGACGGATGCTTTGCACCGTCGAAACTTGTTACTAAGTGAATTTGAGGACTTTTATGCATTCTTCCCAACTTTTGCGCCGAATTTCTCGCGCATTCATAACCCCGGAATGTAGACGTCACGGACAAATCGTCTTGAGGCAATTACGAGGAACGAAGTTATGGGCTTTCAGCAGTAAGTAATTTATACTAATTTGAGTTGTTAGTTTGTTCAAAAAGGATTACTTATAGCCGTCTAGACTTCCAGAGAGAAAATATCCAGAATGTGACAAAAAATATTTTTACTCACATAAAGTCAACAAACTTAAAATTGGACAAACATACTTATTTTTAAAAACTTTACCCATACATATGTTTAGACATAGTTAGTGTTAGACTTTTAGAATGGGTAATAAAAATTCTTGTCAACCTATTGCAGTCCACTGTTAGACATAGGTCTCCCCCATTTTGCGCCAGACATCCCTTTCTCATCCAGCTTCCACCAGCGACCTTTCGCAAGTCATCGGTCCATCGGGCCGGAAGGCGTCCTACGCTACGCTTGCCAAGACGCGGTCTCCACTCCAGAACTCGTCTGCTCCAACGGCCATCGGTTCTGCGACATACGTAACCAGCCCACTGCCACTTCAACTTGCTGATCCGGCGGGCTATGTCGGTAACTTTAGTTCTCTTACGAATTAAATCATTTCTAATCTTATCCCTAAGAGAGACTCCAAGCATAGCTCGCTCCATTGCGCGTTGAGTGACTTTGAACTTGTGAACCAATCCCGCAGTCAGTGTCCATGCCTCAGCTGCGTATGTTAGTACGGGTAGGACGCATTGCTCAAAGACTTTCGTCTTTAAGCATTGCGGAATAGTTGACGTTAGGACATGACGTAGCTTACCGAATGCCGCCCAGCCCAACTGAATCGTAGTTTGGACCAGGTAGATATACTCCTGCACAACTTCGAGACGAACGCCATCGACGCATATCGGTTGTGGCATGACCCGACTGTTGAATAAAAATTAAGTCATTATTTTTGTAATTCAAATTATTTTTATTATAAGATTGACTTTTTTATTATAAGATTGACTTTTTATTATTTTTAATTGAAAATCGTAAAAATATTATAGGTACGCTTTTTTGGATAAAATATTATGAATGCATCAAATTTACACATTCGATTATGCTTCATCTACTTTCATCTTATTACAGACACAACAATAATACAATTTAATAAAAAAGTAAAAGCCATGAATTCTAGTATAGAACTAATACGCATTTTTGTATCTAAAAAAGTATACATACTAAATTTACTGTTTTATTTATTTATTGCCCTATATTTTACCAAAAGCCTGAGATTTCTGCATTGTGTATTACTGTACACTTACTACAAATTGTACTTAAAGCACTAGTTAAGATTTTCATTTTACAGCCGATCGTTTTAAACTCAATAATTTTGCTAGTGCTGGGTTTCGTATAATTTTATACTCTTAACCCAGTTCGTATTAGTATAATTCCAAAGACATTGAGAATACGTGGCTGCACAAACATTGCAAAGCCGGAATTTCATATGCAAGTCCTTATCCTTTCGTTACTGTTTACGTTACTATTTCTGTAGTCACCTTATAGAACACAATTTAAAATCGCTAATTTTATTTAGTTTTAAATTGAAGTAGTATTTTATTATCAAAGTGAAAATATTAATATCTGCAGCTACAATCGATGTTACAAAAAATCTTTTGTAGAATATTCATGAAAAAAAGTCGAATATCTGTAGATTCAAGCTTAATAAATAATAATTAATCACTCATGTCTAAAATGAATTCCAAATAATTTTAAATTTTATTGAAACTTTTGACAAATTATATATATAAAGTTATCAGAATTGAAAGAACTTGCTTTGTTCTGTTTTCCACTTTTGTTCCGCTGGTGCCTTTTCATACTTACCAGGCAAGTGAAGAGCGCTTATACCCGTCACCTTTAAAAAACATGGAAGTACTTTATAGCAAAATACTGGTACATGTTTGTATAGAAAAGCAAACGGTTACAAGCTCGTGTCGAGAATGGCGACTTATTTACAAATACGTGTGCGGTGTCTAGCCACTCTATACTTGTGCTTTCAGCTATTATTTCATTGGCTTATCATGCGGTCGAGTAATTGTACGAAGCTGAGCTAAACATTTTATTTTGATTGGCAACGACCCAGANGCTGCGTATGTTAGTACGGGTAGGACGCATTGCTCAAAGACTTTCGTCTTTAAGCATTGCGGAATAGTTGACGTTAGGACATGACGTAGCTTACCGAATGCCGCCCAGCCCAACTGAATCGTAGTTTGGACCAGGTAGATATACTCCTGCACAACTTCGAGACGAACGCCATCGACGCATATCGGTTGTGGCATGACCCGACTATTGAATAAAAATTAAGTCATTATTTTTGTAATTCAAATTATTTTTATTAAAAGATTGACTTTTTTATTAAAAGATACTTTTTTATTTTTAATTGAAAATCGTAAAAATATTATAGGTACGCTTTTTTGGATAAAATATTATGAATGCATCAAATTTACACATTCGATTATGCTTCATCTACTTTCATCTTATTACAGACACAACAATAATACAATTTAATAAAAAAGTAAAAGCCATGAATTCTAGTATAGAACTAATACGCATTTTTGTATCTAAAAAAGTATAGATACTAAATGTTTTTTATTTTTTGCCCTATATTTTACCAAAAGCCTGAGATTTCTGCATTGTATATTAAATTGTACTTAAAGCACTAGTTAAGATTTTCATTTTACAGCCGATCGTTTTAAACTCAATAATTTTGCTAGTGCTGGGTTTCGTATAATTTTATACTCTTAACCCAGTTCGTATTAGTATAATTCCAAAGACATTGAGAGATACGTGGCCGCAACAATACGACATTGCAAAGCCGGAATTTCATATGCAAGTCCTTATCCTTTCGTTACTGTTTACGTTACTATTTCTGTAGTCACCTTATAGAACACAATTTAAAATCGCTAATTTTATTTAGTTTTAAATTGAAGTAGTATTTTAATATCAAAGTGAAAATATTAATATCCGCAGCTACAATCGATGTTACAAAAAATCTTTTGTAGAATATTCATGAAAAAAAGTCGAATATCTGTAGATTCAAGCTTAATAAATAATAATTAATCACTCATGTCTAAAATGAATTCCAAATAATTTTAAATTTTATTGAAACTTTTTGTAGAAACTAAAGTTATACTCATAAAAAGTCATCAATAAAATTTTTTATCTACTTAGATGAACAAATTATATATGAATAAGTTATTCAGAATTGGAAAGAACTTGGCTTTGTTCTGTTTTTCCACTTTTGTCCGCTGGTGGCCTTTTCATACTTACCAGGCAAGTGAAGAGCGCTTATACCCGTCACCTTTTAAAAACATGGAAGTACTTTATAGCAAAATGCTGGTACATGTTTGTATAGAAAAGCAAACAGTTACAAGCTCGTGTCGAGAATGGCGACTTATTTACAAATACGTGTGCGGTGTCTAGCCACTCTATACTTGTGCTTTCAGCTATTATTTCATTGGCTTATCATGCGGTCGAGGTAATTGTAGCAGCACGAAGCTGAGCTAAACATTTTATTTTGATTGGCAACGACCCAGATATTTCAGCAACAGTTGTTACACGTAAAAAACATTTATAATCCCGTTGTTATTTCGAATCACCCTTGGTGAAAACCAAGAGCGATTCGAAATGCAGTTGATTATTTTATGTGTATAATTGTATACATTATAGCGACTTGTTTGTCATCAAGTAGCATAGTGGATTTATAAAATGATTGTTGAATAGTAACTGAATCGTTTATATAATAATTTACTGTTGAAATCATTAGTACTGATAATAGTTAACTAAGGGCACCCAGAACAGGGTCTTATACTAACTTAACTAGTATAAAAATTGAACCTAGAATTGAGAAGATTTAGAAGCGTTAAAGGGCAAAAAATATGCACATTATTGAATTTACCTCTACTATTATTTTGTATAATATTTACATGGTCACTTAATACCAATTTATCATTACCTTTTGTAAGATAAAATAAATATGTATGTATCATGGAAAAAACTGCCTGTAATACATATATATGCTTTCATTACATACATTTATAACACAAACACATCAACTCGACTTAAGCTACAGTGTAGTTTAAAAATATCAAGGTTTAAATGAATATTATGTTATATTCAAGAAACTACATTGTAGAAAGTTTTAAAAAATTCTATTCGTATTTAATTGAAAAGCACCTGGACATATCGCGTGACAACATTGGCGTGACTGGATATTCCCTATAGATGGTGTGAAGCCTGTAATTTTCATTACAGTGCTTGACGCAACCGCAAAGATTCCCTCGGGGATCCTCCAAGGCAATGGCATACAGCTGGGTGACTTTGACCAGTGCCTCGCCAGTCGTGCGCGTGTTCAGCTTGAGTCAGGAAACGTTGTGAAAGTACAAGGGAAGTACTGTCTAGCCAGGCTGGACGTGAAAGCGGAACATCCCGACCTGGAGCTGCCGGTGCATTTGGCTCTGGCCAAAACTTGATCAAGAGCCGGATTGATGATGTGAGTGCTCTCTCTTTGCATTAAGACCACTTCAAAATTGTATTAAGTCTTTAATCTATTGTCCTAATACTACTGCTACGTCATCCAATTTCTACTGCTAAACAAAATTGTATCCCATTTTCCATTTAAAAGGAGCTTTGGGACCGTAATCCGCTGCATTGGTCCACTGCGTGTTCGATACTCGCAATTCACCACGTGTATGTGAGGTTCACTTGACCCCCAGGATATGTATACTCGCAGTGGCGTGCACTCCATATATGCAAATAATCAGTACATACCCTGTGCGTCCAGACAACCCTGAAAATCGCCAACATATAAATGATTCCCACTTATTCGCCCATTTTCCTCTATAGATTTGAATCTATAGGCGATCTGCCGCCATCAACAGCACTCAATTTGCACAAAAATGAGAATTATTTAATGTTTTTGCGATGAGTGTCACTCACTTTGCATACCCTACTCATAATCTCTGTGCACGCCACTGTATACTGGGACCTTTTACATCTCTATAGAGATTGTATTCTTTATTATTTCATTCGAGATATTATGCTTAAATAAAAAGTTTACCATTTTGTCATCATCAACAGCCTATAACGTCCCACTGGAGGAAATAGGCCTACCCAAACATCATGGCTTTGGAAAGAAAGAGCCCTAACGCAGATTGGTGATCCTTTATGCAAATTTGTGATTAAGTACCCACAATTTTTTGGTCATTTTCTAGTTATAAAGCGTTAACCTAATTCGTTTAGCCAGGTCACTTCGTGCCGCGCTTTTCAACGCTGAGCTGGGGGGTGTGCGTGCCAACCGCTTGCAACCCTGACGATGTGGAAGTGGTTATCAAGGATGCCCTCAAACATTATCAGCACACAAGCGGGCTTGTTGTACGAGTTAAAGTGGACTCGGACGATTGTCACGTGGAAGACGGTGGAGATTGGTGGGAAGACTGGCTTGAAATTCCAACGCTTTTGACGTTGTAAGTAGAATTATATATCTTTAAAATGTATGTTGAATTTTCTACAAATTAAGAATTATCATTATAAAATATACATTTCAATTTAGATGTTTCTACGGCGTTGTACTTCTTCTGGTATTTGTGGCGACTCTTCAGGATTATTTCTCAAGTGGGAAGTCAAAAGAAGAGGGTAACGCAGAAAACCCTGAAGAGGTCGATGGGAAAGAAGCAGAAGAAAGTGAGCTTGAACCGCAACCAACGAAAAAGACCAAAGGTTGGTAGGTATAGACAACTTAAAGATCGCACGGAGTTTAGATAAGTTTTGCAAAACAGTTTTGCTGGTTTCTATATAACAGCTTCGGGTAAAATTGGACCTAACTAAGCTTGGTATGTTTTCATTCGTGTTCTTATGCCGTATCCTGGGTTTGTGGAACGCCCATTCATTTAAATGTATGATTTATGTTGCCTATAAAATTGATAAAGTGATTTTTTTTATATAACAAAGTACACGCCTAGCCATGACAGAACTATATTGATTGAGACCAAAAAGTGATAAACAGTTATTATTCTCCACCAATGCCACAATGCGTCCGACACACGAGACAACAGATGTTAGGTCTTTTATACCTGGTAATTTTACTAGCTTCAGTGTCCTCATCACGAAACAGAAGTGCAAAACACTTCTATTTCACGGGACGATATCCAGCACTGCGGTGGTATCTGCCTCGAAGACAAAGTACCGATTCTACCACCTAGTGAACCAAAGTATTTAAAAAATGCAGTGGCGGTCTTATCACTTAATCGGTCTTTTTCAGCCATATTGCGATAATACGAGGCCACATATAAATGAATAAATACTGATTGTCTTTTGTTCCAACAGATGGCGTATTGAGCTCTTTCTCGCTGTACCGGTCCGTTAGTAAATTATTGGCACCTGGTACAGATGACGAGATAGCCTGTATCCATGGTGTTCGTGGACTCGCAACATTGGCCTTACTGGTTGCTCACAAGTTCTTGCCAGTAGCTGTCATGCCTTATACTAACAGGCTGAAGATTACTGAAGTAAGTGTGAACTTTTATTTTTTAAAGAACGAATACATTCACAATATCCTCGCCTACAGCCTGAGAGCGTCGGTGGCTCAATGGTGTGGACTGTCGCCTTCCTACCGAGAGGGCTGAGGTTCAAATCCCGACACGTACCAATGTGTTTTCGAATTTTCGAAAAGATATGTACGTTATCCGACGCTCTTACGGTGAAGGAAAACATCGTGAGGAAACCTTCATGCACGTCTGCGAAGAGATTCGAAGGTTGTGTGTGAAGTCGTCCAATCCGCACTGGGCCCGCGTGGACGACTAAGGCCTAATCACCCTATACGGGTAGGCTCGTGCCCCTCAGTGGGGACGTTTAATGAGCTGATGATGATGATGGTATTGATACAGAACACACACATCATACAGACACAGACTGGAATTAAATATGTAATTTCATAACTTTTTTGGATAACTTTTTGGTTTTCGTATTTAAATGATTAGTCATTTGAGTCAGCTTTGATCGTACTAAACCCTGAGTAGGCAATCCCAACTCGCCTTAACGCTTTTTATCATCATATTACTCTTTAGTAAAATAATGTATTATAATTATGTAAACCTATCCATTGCTTTACATGTAAGTATGAAAACTCGGGACTGAAAGTAATTTTCGATGCCAGATATTAATTTACAAATGTATGAGTAATATCAACGAATTTGAAATGTATGATGCCTACATTTTAATAATGTATTTTCCATCGCCTACTATTACGAAAAAGTAAAATTTAATAGAAGATCCTGAGCTATAAAATATATAATTTCATTTGCGCAAAAAATAGGCACAAAGCTCGAAACGTTAAAAATGAGGTATCAATTTTAATATGAAATAAAAGAAGTTCAAATAATACCGACGATCTCTGGTCTACACAGACAATATAAATTGAACTTGGAAACTCAATTGCTTACTCTACTTTTAGAATTGTATCAAAGTCGCGAATGACGTCAATAATGTTAATATAATTATTTAACATTTAAATCCAATGACAAGTGCTTCTATTTTAAAAATAGAACATCAGACCTATTCTCGACAATTTTTTTTAAATCAAGCGACTTTATTCATCCAAAACTTTAAGGTTTATATTTTCATTAAAACTTTAAAGCACACACGTGTTATGGTATCTTCAAGTGAATGTGAGTGAAAATTCTTAACTGAATACGCTGTAGCGTAATGAGGTACTCTATTTACCGAGTGTTAGTACGAAAAGCGGAGTATAATTAGAAGAATAACACCGTAATGGTACTGCGCAAGTAGTGCTGAATAAGCGCTTCTTTTATGACTCAACATTTACATCGAGGTTGCACAAGCTTAGAATTACGGTTTATTTAAAACGTTCTAACTACCTTGATAAAAAATAATGGTGATTTCTTTAACACTTTCCCAAAGAATATATTTTCTTCATTCATATGCGCTCACAATAAAGTTTAAACTCAATGAACTTTAAGTAATCATGGCCGGAAATTACTAAGACTTCCTTGTTCTGATATTTTCGATTGGTTTAGGTGTACATTAATCAATGAGGAACACTCATTTTAACTTATTTTTACTTAGCTGGACTTTATTAGGATTTACGTGAGAAAATGTTTAATGTAAACGGTGTGCACTATCATCAGATGTGTGTCGTGTGCACATTAAAAAGGATTATCTATTCCAACAATATTCAGGAGCTATTCTTCATATACGTTATGATGATTGAAATGAAATGAAATTTATTATTTGTATAAAACATGGTGTTATCTGGTAGTAAAAAAATAGTAATAAAGAACTCATGTTTTCCTTAATTATAGGGCATGCAAATTTTATGAAAAGTACAAATTATTAAGAATTATCAAAATAAATAATGTCTAATAATTACAATTATATTGATGTCAGCTTGAATATTTAAATGTCAAATATATTTTTATATAAAATTATGAATTCTCAAAAATACATTCGTGTCAAATTTGAAAAATTGCAGTTTAGAATTAAAATTAGGTTAGGAAATGCTTTTTTGGGATCAATTCAATATTTAGATTGATACAAAATACATAACATGTAGAGCGTCGGTGGCCCATTGATGTGGACTTTTGCTTTTCGATCTGGAGGGTGCAGGTTCCAATCCCGCCACGTAGCAATGTATTTTCGAATTTTCGAATTTATATGTACGTTATCCGTCGATCTTATGGTGAAGGAAAACATCGTGAGGAAACCTGTGCACGCCTGCGAAGAGATTTAAAGGTTGTGCGTGAAGTCGTCTAACCCGCACTGGGATGGGATGATGGGAAAAGCAAAGGACTGGGATATCTGGCGCAATGGGGAGACCTATGTCCAGCTGTAGACTGCGATACGTTGAAAAGAGAGAGGCCATAAAAATTCACTTAAAACAATTAAAGCTTTAAGAATTTCATGAATATCGTGATATGTATTATACAAATACGACTTGAAATAGCATTATAACTGTATGTACCTATAACTATATTCTGAGATCAGGGCAATGACCTTAATCAAGTCATCGCCACCGGCTACGGATTTAATCATCGTACTTGGCAAGGGATTGCCAAATTGCATTGCTTGCATTGCCAAATTTGTGCTGTAAACTGAAACCCCAGAAAGTTCTAATTTAATTGGCAATTTATTTTTAAGCCTGTTATTTTAAGCGAACCCATTTATTTTACCAGTGAAATTGAAATAAACCTATAACAAAAGTTAACCAGGAAAAGTATCAAATTCTATAGTCTTTTTGTTTATTGCTCTCTAAGAATAGAAGGGAATTTCGATCCGATTAATTACGTTTGAGCTTTTTTAGGTTACTAACTGAACAGGGTGACGAGTTCGCTCACCTCTTAAAATCAATGATGAAAATAGTAACTAATTCATTTTTGTCAACATAAAAGCTTTGGCAGTTTTAACGTATTATAAATTATCGCGTTAAAGGACGTTAGGCGTAAGTGCGACCTCAGCATTATAACCAGTATTTGAATAACACTAGTTGAAGAGCCCTTTTCCAGAAACACACAAACACATTACTAATCTCAATCTCCTTCCTGCCTCTTATACGGTTTTAATTAAAAATCGCAAGATGGCAGCTGAGAGCAACACTTTAATGAGGTAAAATGTACAAAATTTTTTAAACTAGGCATAGAATGTGAGGTAAAAGCTTTGATTGATTTATCTGATGTTAATCATAGACCACCTGTATTGGATGCAGTGTACTTACAAATACCTAATGTGGTAAATTTTAACCGACAAGTTTCCTGAAACAATTGTGTCTGTTACATATATTATTCTGTGCGCTATAAAGAAAAATGCAGTTCTATAAGAAAAAAAAACAATGCATTTTAGTATGTTTTTCGACTTTTTTATTGCGATATCATAAAAGTATTAAAATGATACAAAAATATAAAGATAATAACACTAATAAGAAGCAATAATATAGAAAAAGAAGAGTCGAATTCGGATTAAATTTTTGGTACCAACGCAACGAATCCCTAGTGTATACAGAAAATTCACAATACAATGTTCTCATGGACAAATACAATGTATACTACAATTAATTATACATAAGCTGGATCCAATTAACTAATGAATGAGCGTGTCTCAATGAATCTCGCCTAATTAAGCCAGATTTCTGATTATTTCAAAAATTATTCCGGTGACTTTTATTTTATTACATCCTGATTTCTTAACATTGTATGGTAAAACTTAAATTAGATTTTTTCCAGCTTTTTCCAAACCAGAAGAGTCGGTACGGTCTTGAAGTAAAACGTAGAACACGTTTTATGTGCTCCGGTGCGCATTGACCACCGTGATAAGGATTTGAAAAATCAGCGACAACCAGTGTTGCCACTCGATAGTCCACTATCGATAGTTTGGCTAAAGCAATACTATCGATAGACCTATGGATAGTATCGATATTATCAATACTATCGATAGTTTTGGCAATAGTCAGAAGCAATATTATCGATAGCCCTGCAATTTTAAAATATATTGATCCAATAGATTTTTCCGATGCTATCGATACAATGGAAGCTTCTTGTCAAATTAAGTGTCAATACTATCGATACTATTGTTTCTGCGAAAACTATTGATACTACCGATAGTATATACGATTACCGAGGTTCGGGAACACAAACTCACTCTGTCTACCCTATATCAATTTGTCTAAATGTGTTAAATGGAGAAATAATATGTTTTAGTCTTGATGAATATCCTTATCCATTATCTAAGAACTTAGCACGAATCCTTTTATAAATTGGGGCTAGACTGCGCTGTGTGAATGTATCCGGATATTTGTTATATTTCAATGTGTAAGTTTTTTTATCAAATATTACCTATTTTCTTTCAAAGGTCGGATTACCTTAAAGTGTTTTGTTAAGTAGCACAACACAACAGTTCAAAAGCATTGTGTGATATTTCCCTCTTTGGTTAATCATTACATGTCGATCTTTATACTGTTTATCAACTAACCAAATTACAAACAAACCCCTGTTGGAAATTGATACTAAAGGTTTTGTTTCCACTGCGAATCCCAAGTTGTAACACGGCCCTTTTTGAAATTGAACCCAATCTTATTGACCTTTACACCGATCAGACTTGATTATTCGGGATAATCGGGAGCAGTTACCCCATTGGTACCTTCGATATTAATTATAATGTGCGATGGGGATATTCAGAAGCAGTCTGTGTGACTCCTTCAGACAATCAGGCACCTACTGTCTTGTCCGAACTGTCGCATCTTTGTGCGGTTTCTGGGACCTCTGGAAGGCAAATGAAAGGGCAATCAAAGTGATCCATTATTGGTTGCATTATCAATTTATCATATTTTACTTGATTATGGGTTCACATATCGACTCGATAAGAAAAGAGGAATTAATATGCGAGCAACAATCTAATAGGTCAAACCTATAACTTTCCTGGGTCCTGTAACCGTAAGAAGTATTGAATAGTATCACAATGGTAAGATATTCTTTACGTGGGTAAATCCATTTTTTTAATTCATTATATGATAAAAAAATAACCAAACTTTAATTGTATGTGTTTTACACATACAATTTATAGAAACATTTGCTATGAGCCTATTTTTAATTAACGCAACATTTAATAATATTGTTGTTATAAAATTTTTAAGCTACACATACTAACAACAAAAGTGTGACGTCATAAAGGTGCGATTTAGCTGTAGCATTTTTTGGGAAGGTGCAATAATGTTATTTTATATTTTAGAATTGTGATAACTCGGTGAGTTTTGTTTCTATTATTTAGAGGTTCATGGATGCCAATGCAAAAAAATCTCATCACCCCCAATTGCGATTGGCGTGCTACTTAACTTAGCTAGCGTTCTTACTCGGAATATTGTATTTTTCTGGCTAAATTAGCCTGTCTCCGTTTTGCCATGTCTTTATCCAGAATTTAATATCTTGCCCCGAATAACATCAAAATCATTTCAGCAATTTCACCGTTGAAATTTAAACGACAGACTCGGAGATATTTTCCCGTTTATTATTATGGTTTTGACATTTCGTGTTTTAGAAAACGTCGCTAAGGAAAATAGGTATTAATGAAATGCGATTTAATGTTTTATTAGTGAATGTATGCGTTAACTCAGAATCGCATTTCTGGTTAAAGATACAGCTTGAAATGATGGTCAAGTATGCAAAAATATTGTTTAATGCATCCTTACCTAAAAGCTTAAGTTTAATAGGTGGTAGATTTGGTTCTGTATCGTCTGGGATTGTAGTTCCACTGAACTACCAGATATCGTCCCTTCCTTAAAATAGAAGTGTTACGGGTCTTTTATGTTTCAGAAGCCCACTGAAACTAGTAAAATTATTGTGAAATAAATTAGATTCTAGTTGTTGAGGCGGAAATTATCATGGTTGTTCCTACTTTAATGTATTAATTTTAGTCAATTCTGCTTAACGGTGAGTTTACATTCGGAGCAATATTTCTAAGCCCGGTATTCTTTTATCAGAATTAAAAAATACTGTACCTCAATATTCAAATTTATTATCATTTAAGACTTGGGCATTTATTCCCGAGTATTTTATATAATAATGAGGAAGCGAATAATAATGAACAGTAAAGGTCAATCGTTACACAATTTCATCTATGTAAAATTTATGCGAATTAGAAACAGTAAAGGTCTCAATGTAGAACCCCGAGGCACACGGTAAGGATCTAGGAATGTGTACGTCACTCTAAAGCATGTTTATATTTAGTATATTGTACTTCACACATTACATGTTCTTGATAGCTGGATAAGCTTTTTTGGGAAACAATGGTTTTTATTAATTTTTATATGAAAATATATTTTTTACATTTATTCTGTTTCATTATAGTTTACAATACAAGAAATACAATTATCGATGAGATGAATTAAATGCCAATTATTTAAATCCTCGTTTGAATAAAATTAAAACGCTACTTTTTTATTTTTGTATTCAAATGCAGTCTGGAGTTCGGTTTATATATTACGGTAATAGGATTTTAATATATAGTAAATATATCACACCATTACCTGGTCTCCAAAAAATCTAACTGTAATTCTAATGTGGGTGTAACTGGAAGATCAAGGTATATGACGAGGATTTTATATCTTTAATAAGCAAGACCGGATATCAAATTCGAGGTTTCCAAATCTATAACACGTGTAAGCCATTTATATGGAAAGAAGGTCATATCTTGTATATTTATTTAGAAGTGTCATGTACTGGTATAATGAATAAACTAATTCTTTAGGTCAAAATGTGTACATGTATCAATTTTTGTCTAGCGTGTACCTTGTACTGTTACTTAGTAGTTAATTTGATAAAATAGTACTGCATATTTTTTGTACGCTGAACTAAAAATATCTATTTTTAAAAGAAAACAGGCTATGGGCTCATGAGGAATACGTTTAAATAAGAACCAATACATCAATTACCAATGTACCTTCTAAATAATATAGTAAATACAATGGCTTAAACACAAAAATCACAAATTTACACACATCACACTTAACAATAATTTCTTTGTAATTTAACGTTATGTTTTTAACCAAAGACGTTCATTAATTGGAACGGGGGAAAGTTGTAGGTTTTTATTAAATTATACCATACCAAGTTATAGTATAAAGCCATCATGTAATTTACGAATTCTAAGAAGTTCACCATCGCTCTATCTTCTATTAAAGTGTTGGTCTAATTTGTATACTAAATATACCTAGTACCAAAGTGTTTTAACATGCGTATCACGTGCGGGCTCCACACATCTGCGTATAATATCGCTGACCGATAGTTAACCTTAGCCGCGGGTATTAGCCGCATCTGCACGAATATAAATGTTTATGGTCACTAGTGAGGCAACCTGTTTACCATTCTATCGATGATATCGTGATGACATTTCACTTTGTTCAAGAACGTTGATTTATATTCGCAAATGATATCGGATGCCATTGGTTGTAATTAAACGAAAGGTGCACACGCGGTTGTGTTATTAATTGAATTCCGTGTTTGACTTCTCATGATTAATATTTGATTAGATAATTTATCTTCTTGAAACAAAAATAGAAATATTGAAGGCTCAGCGGTAAAACAAACGTAAGACAAAATACATATTTATGAGTTGCTTATTTACATTAAAATATTTCTATAAAGCTACTACGAGCATACATTATCTACAAAAATACCTACTATGGAAATGGGACACATTGTACAGATGTAATTATCTACAGATTCTATAAACATCCTAAAATTGAATTTTTAGAAAAAAAGATATCAATGGTCGATCGAGCTCCTTATATCGATATCGATTACAGCATTTGCACTTCACTAAAGACGACTGCTTAAAAATTCCTATATCAAAGACATGGGTAAATATGGATGGTATTCGCAGTAGAAATACATTTGTTTGTCTGTAGCAAGATTCGTTGGTTCTGGCAGTGCGCCAGCAAACCGTAGCTTGGCGGCGCGAGCGGGCACGATGTCCAAATGACTCAGGTTTTAGCATTCTGTGATGAAATGACAAAACGATAATGAGATCAAGGTGAGCTTTGAATGTTTAATCAGTGTTAACAAGAAACTGATTCATCGATAATGATTTATCGAAAGTGGCAGTAAAGATGATACGTTTCTAGATTTTGCTAAAGCATTCGAAAGAGTTTGTTACATAAAAATAACTAGTTCTTGATTTTAGTTAGGTCATCTAAAATATACACACGTTTTTAAACGACATGGTTTTCACACGTATAATAATAATAATAGTATATTGTAATATTTTCACTAATGTAGTGGCCTAGAACTACTACCTACTTGTCAACATTTAACTTTAGGTACGAAGGATGGTATTACTTTTAGGTTTAGAATTTCTGTCAACTAAGGTATAGTATTTTACATCATATAATAACACCCCATTTACTTGTATACTCTTTTAATTCGCTTATTTGTAAAGTAGAAGATAACATTTAATTCAAATATCTTACAAAAGATATACTTTACACGAATACTTCAAGCGTCATTGCTATTTAATAACCGCAGGCATATTTAATCTCGGTTTATTAAAACGCTTCGGTCGAGTCGTAAATGCTCAATTAATTAATTTTGCTCCACCTTATCAAGGGTTTACATATTATATACGAGTATAGAAATAGAAGAAATATGTAGGTAGTAATTATAAAGAATGATAACAAATAGTACTATAATATATTCAACGATAAACAAAATTAACCATAATTAAATTTCAGTAAAGGTTTTGTTTTCATACAATTGTTTGTTTTAAAAATTGTGATTATTTAATGAAACGTAGGGCGAACTCGAAACAATCGCTTTATATTCTTTCTTTTCTAAGCAGAAATAAATAGTTTTTTAATCAAATATTGTCCTTTTATTTTATTATATTTTTAGAAAGTTATCTATCCGCACACATTTTACTTAACACACACCAGCAATGATGTTCTGGCAAGTTTTACGTCAATATAATAAAAAATATATAAAATAAATATTTATTTTTGTATTTTTACTTTCAGACTGTAAGCTCTCCTCTATGGTCCTGGTGTAGAGCGGGATGGATGTATACCGACTGTTTCTTGCTGTTAAGTGGGACCTTGCTGGCTCACAGGATATCTGCTGAAAGCGACACTGGGGCCATAAGAAGACTGTTTTCGAGATATCTCAGGTAGTTAAAGAACTTTCGGGTTATCACGGTATTATTATAAAAGCGAAAGTTTGTGAGAGTGTATATTTGTTAGTTCTTCACGTCTAAGACTGCCGATTTTACGCACAACATTTGAATCTCTTCGCAAGCGTGCGCAGGTTTCCTCACGCTGTTTTCTTTACCGTAAATAAAATTTAAATAATTTGACCGTAGAGCATCAGTTAAACGTAAATAAAATCTTAAAAATTCAATAGATATTGGTACGTGGTGGGGTTTAAACCTGCACCGTCCAGATTGGAAGGCAATAGTCCACACCAATGAGCCGTCGACGCTTATTAGCATTAAACTACTTAATTTCACAGGCTCACCCCAGCGCTGCTAGCAGTGGTATTATTCTACGCCTACATCTGGGATAACGTGTCATCTGGTCCAATGTGGGGCACTCTGGTCTCGAAGAACGTGGAAGTGTGCCAAGAAGGCTGGTGGTGGAACTTGCTTTACGTGCAGAACTACTTCGGTTTTGAAGAAATGGTAGGATGATTTGTCACATATGCGTAATTATGCTATATTATTATGTGCATAATGGACATAATTCGTAATATTAATAATTATAATGATTTAGACACAAATACTTAAATATAAGAACAAGCGACACTGACACAATTCCAAAATAAAAAGCCGAAGAAAAAACCTCATAATTTTTTAATAATGTGTCTCAAGGCATAATGCTAAAAAAATCAATAATTCATTGCATATGCTCCTTTAAATAGCACCAATTATGTAACTAATTTCACTTTGTGAAGTTAGATTTCCAATTGGTACGTAGACTATATTCATTGAATAAAAGGAAATAATTAAATATCCACTGAAATTCACACAGCACTGTCTAACCCCAGTTAAGCGTGAAGCTTGTATTATGGGTACTAAACAACGGATAAACATACTTATACACTTTTTTGTAATTTCATACATATTATATATAGAAAACACTCTGACCAATACAAAAAGACATGTTCATGCATAAAAATGTGTAATAGCCGACGTCTTAACCAATACACCTAGTTTTCAATATTATTTAGGTGTAACAACAGTGTTTTTTATACATATATGGCAAATGGCGAACGATGATGATCTTAAGCCTAAAAAAGTTCACGAAAGTATAAATTTGTCCAAAAGGGACTAACTTACTGTTGTAAGATAAATACCTTACTTATTTTTGATTTTCAGTGTGCACCGCAAACTCACCAATTAGCCCTGGATATGCAGCTTACGATCTTAGGCTCTGCTCTGGTATGGGCCACTCAGTCTGAGCTGGTGGGAGCCAGGTTCCTCATCCCGGGATTACACGCAATAGCAGCTTATTCCAGATATACCACAACCCAGGAGCATAGACTCACAATGATTGCTTATCATGGTGTGAGGTAAGGTTACTATTCAATTTTATCTTATTTAAAAATGCGTATGCATAAATATTTACACAGCGTCATTTAGCCCAAATTTTACTGAAACAAGAAGCTTGTTCCATGGGTATTAAATAACGGATTAACAACCTTAGTTTTAAGGCAAACCGAGACCAATACAAACACACATGGTCACGCACACAAATGTTTGTAGGCACTGAACGGGGATTGAATCTGGTATCCTTGATGTAGTAGCAAGATGGAGTTGTCAAGATCGGGTGGATTATTATAGTTAATGTTGTGTGACTTTGCCGTTGAACATTCTTTATACGTTCGTGGCTTTATCAAGCCTACAATTGACTGGATATTGAATCAACTTTTTCAATCAAGTGGCAAATTTTTATCGTCCACGGGTAGCGNTTCTGGTGATCGATTGGTGCAATAGTGACGTGGAGAACCTAGTTTTGTACCCTTGTGTACCTTCGACGGCCAAGTTACTCAACTATTATAATAAAGAATGGAACCTTTGACTTGGCACGACTTTGTCTAGATTTCATTACTTTTTAGAGATAAACAAGCAGCTCCATCGGGATCTATTTATTGTGGTCGGTCGCCGTCCCATGTAAGTCCGTCGCGTAAGTCAGGGGATAACGGGTGCACTAAACTATGAATACACCATAAGTCTTTCATAAGGTTTAGCTTAAAAGTTCTTTTGGCAATAATGCAAATAATGACGTATCCTTGTCCGCGTGGCTGAAGATTCTTAACGCATCTCATACTGTACATCTGATGATGAAAACGTTGTTGAGACCACTCGACCCAACTAGGAATACTTACCAAATCATTATTGTGGCAGCAGAAATAGGTGAGAGTATGTTAACCTCGCAGATGGCCTTAACCGTACACCATCATTATCAACTAATTTCCTAACGATGTTTTCCTTCACCGTAAGAGCGTCGGATAACGTACATATATTTTCAAAAATTCGAAAACACATTGGTACGTGGCGGGATTTGAACCTCAGCTCTCCCGGTAGGAGGGCAACAGTCCACACCATTGAGTCACCCACATACACAATGTTTAAAGTTAATCATCATCTTATTTACCTTTTCATAATATAACAACAACAGTCCACACAAATAAGGCACCGACGCTCCACAGTTTAAGGATATTTAAAGAAAAATAATATACGACTTGTTCGAAGAAGTTTGATTCGTTTGCTTATACGTTTTATCGGATCGGAAAAGTTTTCGACGGATTCCCGAAAGTAATCGAAGGAGGGCGGAAGGTATTTGAAACGATAATTAGAATTACACAAGAAAATAAATGGACTGAAGTTGAATTTAAATATTATTCGAGAATGTACTTTATCAAATGGACGAGTGGATTTTGCATTTTCATTTACAGTATTTTTTTATTTGTAAGGGTAAACATTTTTATTGAGTATACTAAAATGAAAATTGATATTAGCGGGTGTTATTTGCCAATCAAAAAGGTAAAAGCTTAATTGAATTCACCTCGTACCTACATATTCGCTGTATATTATTATTTATTTAATAAAATAGTAGTGTTATATTCATCTTAGTTTCAATAAGATTGAGTAACTATTATATAGAAATAACTGGGTATATGGCACCTGAAGTAAATTATCTCTGGTGCCTGGCGCGGTTTAGGGAAAATAATAAAATGTAGAAAAACTATTTACTATTACAGTCTTTTTTGTCAAAAATGCCTGCATTTTAAAATCTATGTCAAAAATTTAGACAAATGTCGTAGATTTTGATAATGTAATTTGAAAACAAAATCGCATATATACAATGGTAATGAGCGTTGTTAGTTTCGGTAATTGACATAAACATTTGCAAAAAAATAAGGCGCAAAGCGTTTTCTATAAATATCTAATCAATGCTTGGAGGATTAGGAAATAAATAATGTTATTCCTAAAGGTTACTAGTTTTTTTATCAACAAAGTGCGTGTTTGACGTTTGCATGACGTTGAGCAAAAACAAAATAGGATTTTAAATAGAAAGCTATTTTGAAATGTACTCGTAAATGGCATGAATGACTGAATACAAAAATGTGTTGTCAATCAGTGGCAGAACCCATATTTGCCAACAAATACAAAGAAAAATAATAATATACTTAAATAAATACTCTATTATGTATTTTACTTAAATATAAGTATTTAATGATAAAGATAAAAAGTTCGATTATTTCACAACTTTGAACGAAAAACGTTGCCACAAAGTTAAATTACTAATGTATAATTGAATACCTTATAAGCTTCTATAGAATGTTCAAAACATTTTCCCAAGCTGATTTAAAAATAATCTTCCTACAGACTGTTCCAATTACTTTTCAATGATTAACTTTTACGATATTTTATATTGATGATTTTGGCTTCATTCCCATTTTATTCGATAATATTTTGTATTACCAGTAATAAGGTAAATTAAAAAGCGATAAGATATCGATAGACATTATTATATACTCGCAGACATATATTAACTATGTTTGGAACAATACATTGGATTATTTTTTTGATAAAACCAAAATATTTGTTTATTCTCGATTGTTTCAAGAGGTTCTGAACTTGACGTTGCATTTGGTGTTAATGGTTGAGACGTCGACTACTACACCCAGGGCTCGGATCGATCGGATTCAACCGGGTTCAAGGGTTCGGGTTTTAATTTGGGTGTTTCTAGTATAATAATATGTATGAATTAACAAAAGTATGTTCATCCGTTATTTAGGCTAGACGTTTAGTTTAGTTTATATCACAGGCTAGACGTTTAGTTTGGGGCTGGGTGGTGCTGTGTAAATTTCAGTAGATAATTATTAACAATGTGGTAAATATACAGTGTGAAGTTATTTACCTTATGAAACATAATTTTATGAAGTTACGAGTTGGTCTTGACTCCAAAATTAGATTTATTAGATTTCAGTAATAAACTCATATATAATTGTTCCAGTGTCAGCCAACTATATCGAACTGCCCGTTTAAGCTATACTTCAATGCTACACCGTTCCACGCCGTACCTCATAGGCGTTAGTTTGGGGCTTGCCTTGAGGAAGCCTACGCAACATGGCAAGGTAAATATACTTATAATAATAAGATATGTTTTTAAAGCGTTTAGCATTTTTTTTTACAATTAAGGAATTCAATATATCCCGTATGATTTGAATGAATATAATATTTAAGTGTACTTATAAAATGGGAAATCTCTCTCAATAAAATACTTTATAGCAATTAAATAGTGTCCTTTATTTTTGTTTGTTCTTACTTATATTTTCAATTGATTTGAACGTTTATTGTATATAATTTAGTGAGGAGACATTCCACGCAGATATTGTATTTATTATTTATGTTATTGAAAAGGTTAAGAGGAAATTCGATGAGACACAAAACGTGCAAAACACTTGAAGCAATCTTAAAATTGTCAATGAAGATAAGTACGGTTTCCAAGAAGCCTTCAACAGATACTGATCGTTGTATAATTAATTATCGGAACTTACTAGCATCACACAACTCCCCTCTAGTAGCAGTAGTTCGGTTGTTAGTTTGGTTGATCGGACTACTGCAACTTTTTAGTTGCAATAGTTCGGTTCGAATTGCGCACCGGACTTTTGCTACTTATTTAATAGAAAAAGTTCGGTTAATAAAGTTAATTTAATATTTTATAATAATTATTTGATATTAACGTTAGTACAAGTAAAAATGAGCATAGGTATTTTCGGTCGTTTTCATTTTACATGAATATAAACTCTATGGAATATAACAATGATTTGGTAAAAAGTACTAGGGGACCATACGTAACCAAGAGGTCGTGTTATGAACAATCGGATTAAAAATGCTGTTCACTAGAAAGTACTAATCAGACACCTCCGATATAATTATGGTCTCCTAGTACATTTATTACAATGTAATTATTATTTATATCAGGTGAGCAAACAGATCACACCGAATGCTTTATAAGAAAAATGTGACTATTGTCAAAATAATATATTCTTGCGAAACAATCGCGGTAATATTCTCCCATCACTAATGCAAAGCTATAGTTTTTTTTTATGTTAAGTTTAATGAGGGGTGACGACTGGAAAATGCATGCAAAACTTTAAATGAAATGAACTTAACTTTATCAACCGAACTGTTACTACTAAAAAAGTAGCAATAGCCCGGTGCTCGGTTCGAACCGAACTATTGCAACTAAAAAGTTGCAGTAGACCGGTCAACCGAACTAACAACCGGACTACTGCTACTAGAGGCAACTGCCTCCGTGGTCTATTGGGTACAGCGTTCTACTGCATGATCCGGAGGCTGCCTGGTTTGGTTAGAACACTGTAGACTGTATCATCTGATTCTTCGAAAAGAAAGATGATTCTGTGCTGCGGAGGACGCTATATACTGTCGGTCCCGGCTGCAATCTGAGGATGGTAGTCGTGAACACCAATCCTAAGATGGCCCACGTGGTTGGTAACGGCCTAATCTCCTTATGGCTATTTTATTTGGGAAGGCCTTGTCCCTGCTGTGGAACGTTATATAACACGACGGGAAAATTAGAGCAAAACTGTTTTCGTGAATAAAGTTCAGCATAACATTTTAGACGCATCAGGCCCGCAATGCGTCCTTTCGTTTTTGCCCACAATTTTGTAGGCGTTCGTCATTACGTAGAAAAAACAAAATTAACGCAGACAAAGAAAATTAACAAAAGAAATAATAGGTATTGTAGATGTATACAACGTCAGTAATCATGATCAATTGTAAATAATATTAACATACTCATATTTTTTACATTTTGTTAATTGAATAATATCTGAGCAATCAATGCTTTAAAATAACAACTTGGCTATCTCTACTGTAATTAAATAAAAAGTTATTAAGTTAAATCCCAAATAGTGGTTGTTAACGATAAGGTACTATCATAAATAAAAAATAAATAAATATCCACTGACATTCACACAGCGCCATCTAGCCCCAAGTTAAGCATGAAGGCTGTTTTATGGGTACTAAACAACGGATACACATACTTATATACATTTTTTTGTTTATATATACATATAATACATAGTAAACACCCAGACCGTTACACACATACATGTTCATGCACAAAAATGTTTGTACTGCCCAGGGATCAAAAGAAAATAAGATTACAGCCGGCATCAATATGTCTTCTGAAGCATAGGAGCTAGATTTTATTTTAGGGCATCCATCAGACCGACTATAGTTATAGTTACTTGACTTAGGAGATTACATTTCATTATTAATCGTATTAGGTATCCTCATTGTTATTATGATTATAGCTTTGAAGGTTGTGCAGTACACATAGACTTAATATATCCATAACAGTCGGTTACAAGGGTGAAACATTTAATTGAACTCTTTATAAAGAGATGTTTCAATTGTTGCATTTGAAGATTACGTAGTTCATAGATAAAATAAAATAATAAACTTGAATTTTCAATAAAAACAAGCTTTTCAGAAAAATGCATCTGACAGGCTTACGCGAACATTTAAAATCCCTCGTAGTAGGTAAAATTGCAATATTTTGTGACTGCAAAAGCAGCGATAGCTTAATCCTTGAACCTTTTATTTCAAGCATAGTCGCGTTTAGTACAAAAAAAAAAACAACGTTACGGTATATATTATCTTATCTGTGCTTGTAGTCAATATCTGAAAGATCTCAATTTCCATTTATACTAGGTGGTAGACTCGATACTGAGTCGTCTAGGTATGTACCACCTCAGAGCCAGGTATCGTCCCGTGAAACAGAGTGTTATGCACTTTTGTATTTCGGAATGAGGGCACTGCATCTAATAAAATTACAGGGTATAAGTGATCTTACATCTGTTATCTCTGGTGTCGGGCGCAGTGCGGCATTGACGGAGAATAATAACTGTCTATCAGTTGTTAGTCTTCTTCAATGCCGTTCTGTCATGGTCAGGCGTATCACTTCCATCAGGTGAGCGTTATGATCGTCCTGTATACAGTTTACTGTAGTTGTATTTGTTACAATTCAATTAACCCAGTACAGAAGCTGAAATAGCAATAAGAAAATAAAAGTGTGTTTTTGTTTTAATTTCGTCTCATGTATACATATTAAAAAATATTAATTATTAAAATCATATGCTTTGATTTTCCTAGACGCATCACGTCTTAATCAAACTCGAAGGCATGACAGGCATGATTTGGAAAGGTAGTGTACTAATATTTCACCTTGATAGTTTATAACTATCGCCTTGAGTTTATAGTTTTAAATAGATTTTTATTACTTTATGTTAGTTATAACTATAATCTTATAAATAGGTACGTTGTTTGTGTAGAGTCTTTGTTAGCAACAATATTTTGTATGACAACCTCGCCTGTTCATGGTACATTCTGCCTAATAATATGGACTGGACCTGCGTGGTGGCGAAGTACATACATAATATCTCCTGTCTTTTACACAGCACTAACAAGCCCAATTTATGTATAGAACTTGAAGAATGGTACATATTAAACAACGGATAAAAAACTAGTGTACTTTTTTGTAAATACATAGAAACACCCAGACCAAAACAAACAGATAATATGTCATGCACACAAAATATATGAGTACTGCCTGGGTTTCACCTCGGATAGTACAAACATGGTGACAAAGCCGAAATGATATCTCATGGTACTCAGATAACATTTCAGATATTTTTGAGCGAATTTCCTTACCTTAAATTGGCTGACTAGCACTTTTTAAGGTTTCATACTCGTATATAAGATATGAGTATGAAACCTTAAAAAGATCTTATATAAGAGCGTCGGTGGCTCAGTGGTGTGGACTGTCGCCTTCCTACCGGGAGGGCTGAGGTTCAAATCCCGACACGTACCAATGTGTTTTCGAATTTTCGAAAATATATGTGTGTTATCCGACGCTCTTACGGTGAAGGAAAACATCGTGAGGAAACCTTCATGCACGTCTGCGAAGAGATTCAAAGGTTGTGTGTGAAGTCGTCCAATCTGCACTGGGCCCGCGTGGACGACTAAGGCCTAATCACCCTATACGGGTAGGCTTGTGCCCCTCGGTGGGGACGTTTAATGAGCTCATGATGATGATGACTCGTATATTGCGAAAAGAAAGCTTCATCTTTCACCAAACCAACAAATGTATGTGATCTTCAATTACCAAATAAGTTTGTCCTCAGATCGTCCTTGCCTTGGGTTGGGTTACAAGCACTGCTCTCTGGTGGGGTGTGTGGTGGGCTGGAGCAGATACTGGCTCGATCCAGTATCGCTATAGTGCATCATTCGCCGCGCAATATGCTACTTTTGCACCCGTTGCTTCAGCTCTGGCGATCGCATGGTTGATTTATGTCATCCATAACGGCCATTGTGGTAAGTCTTCTATTTGTACTTTGTAAGAAATCAAAACAATCTTGAGCTATCCTATACATGTAGCCATATACTGGGATGAAATTGTTTGCAAACTTTTCTCATTATATAGCGTTTTGAGTTTGGTTTAGTTGCAGTAATGTGTTCTACGTAGTCGATGTTCAGTGTTGAATCAAAATGAATTATTTGTAATGATAAGTATCTAAGTATTTCTAAGAAAATCATAATTATTTGTATTATTTTTCAGAGTGGATGTCACGGCTCCTTTGTTGCCGGCCGCTGGTGTTTATCAGTCGTTTATCATATGCCTTGTATTTGTGCCAGTTTATAATATTCCTAACAAATGCAGCTACAGTAAGAAGTTCTACTGAATTCTCTTTGATGTCAATGGTAAGATTTTTAAATTAATTATGGCTCGTCGATTTAATAAATATAAACTCTAGTTTTATTTCTAGGTCGTGTTGCGAAACTCGTTCTTCAAAACTTTTATAAAAAATATTTGATAAATATATTTATAGTATTATTCAAATGAACATAAATCGCTTCGTTGATTACAAAAAAGATTGACCCGTTAACCCTTTGACCGCCAATGACTATCTGGATTCCCGGCGTTCAATGGGTTAATTATGGCACATTAGGTTTGAGCTTGTAACGTTGAAGAACTTAAATTAGAAAATCTGTTTAAAGCGTTACATGAAAATGGGAACAAGACGTAGGTATATGTTCAAGACATACACCTTAATAGTTTAACTATATACTCGCTCAGATCAGATAAAGGTTAAATTTCATTATATTTTTTTAAATAAAGAATTTATATTTTCCTAAAATTTTATTATTCTAATTATTTAAATAAAATACTTCTCCTGCCAGCAGTTAATCTTGGAAAAAATGGAAATTGTAGGATTTTCGTCATTATTACTAATTGATGGTCAAAGCGCTTTATTTATATTACTGCTGCAAGCAACTGTACAGATTATAGCTAGGTTTCGTAGTCTTTACAGCTTACCAATAAAACAAAGTTATGAGTTTCCATACGTTTACATTTTGATAAAATAGCTTAAAACTTAGTACAACATAGTATTTCAACTTAACCGCAATGCTAACTAAATTGGAATTGAACGTCTATTGTCATTTTAGGGAACTAGGTTTCCCAAAATCTATTTATATTTACAATAATAGTTTTATCTACAAAGTATTGATAAATTATATATGTTATTACAGATCGATGCTCAAGAGGTCTCAGCCATATTACTATCATCAGTTATTTTAACATTAACCTTCGTCATTCCAATGCAATCGTTACACAAATTCTTTACATTTTCATCAAAACCGGAAGATTCTTCCAGTGAAATTACAACTGAAGAAGAGGAAAAGCCGGTAGAAAATGGAGAACCAGAGAAAATCGAAGAAGATTTAGAAGTCACTGATGCTGCACCTTTGAGGAGACAATTTCTTGTGGCACATAGAGAGGTATTGGAAGAAATACCTGAAGTCGAACTGGAGTTTGAAATGCAGCGTGCTCATAATGATGGCCTTGAAGAAATCCTGGAGGAAGAAGAAGATGAAGAAGCGGACGAAGAACGGCCAATCGACGACGATGAACTGGAGATAATTGAAGAAGAAGGCGGTGAAGATGATATCTGGGAAGGCAGAGAAGAGTATATCCCAAGAAGAAGTTTTAGACAAGACGACGATGAGGGGGACTTAGACGAATGGGAGTGGACCACTAATGGAAATGGTCGAAGTGGGGCTCAATATTATCGATACTCTAGATAGCAATGTTTACCTTACCAATAAAATTCCTTTCTATTACACTTTATTTATCTTACCTCAATTAAATACATTTGTTATTTTTTTTGGAATTAAAAAATATTCCTTTTATAACACAAGTTTTTTAATGTAGTTTTTGATAGCCCTTACTACCGATATAGGTTATAAACAGGTTTCTTTAATACAATTTTGTTACTTGGTCATAATTTTGGAATTACTTGAGAGGACATTTTGACATAATTACGGTAACTTTGAACATATTCTCAAAATTTAATGCACCTGTAATTATATTGAGTTTAAAACTGGTTCTCAAAAATTATCCTTGTAATTAATTAAATGAAAGGAGAACTTGATATCCCAATGCTATCTGTTAACCAAAATTCATGATTGAGTGAGCTTTTTGGTGGCGGCCATCATTCAATATAATAGGTGTCGTAACAGGCAGAATAAGACATGCAGCAGCATCACATTTTTTATTGGCGTGTTTTTGCGACAAACCCAACTGCCAACCGTGACATGACAATTTTACTTTCTAACCGCACTCTCCTTTAAAATAGTCAAGAATTTATGTGGCTTTTGTTTATAAGAGGTTCTTCAGAGGAAAGGGAAATGAAAAGTTATTGATAGAAAAGGTTCAGAATGACTCGTGAATAACCTACCTTTCTAAAAATGTCTTATTTTGTTTTAAACGTAAGGGTAACTATGCAAATTTAGTAAAAAGTATATATTTATGAAATACGAAAAAACTCAAAATATTTAGAATTTCAGTACTTACTGGAGGGCAAGCTAAAGTTGTTTGCCATGACTGTGGTGGCCGTTGCATAAAACGTAACCCGGCCAAAAAAAAAGATGGGGCCCCCGTTTTAAGGTGGTTAATGGGTTTTGGGGGGTTGGTTTTGTATTATTTATCAATCTGACTGTTTACGGGAAAATGCGAGGAGTAAAACAATAAACTATGACGGAACGAGATATTATATATAAATATATGACAAGGTCTATAATGGTATACCCTTTTAAAACTTGTTATTTTTTTCATCAAGTCATAAATTCGGGATTGACTATAAACCTACCAAGTGGTAACTATATTTAATAAGTTGAAAACTAGAAATAAGCAAATGAAATTGAAAATCCTATCTGTATGCCTAATTTGCAAATAAAATAGGAAACGAAAAACTAAGCAAATTTGGCATGAAACAAGATAAATGTCGTTGGAAATCGCAGAACTTATTTGATTTTATTAATCAAACAGTGTGTGAAAATAGAAAAACCCCAAACTTATATAAACGATATGTGCAAGCTCACAAATGTTTGCATTGCACAGAAATAGTAACCGACTTCTCAAATAAAACACTCAACGTCAAATAGGTTCTATAAAAGCTAGCATAATACACTAATAAATTAAGCAGCAGTTACACATGTCGTCTGAAAATGCACACTCTCCTTTATGCATAAACAAAGAAAATTTACAATATTCTGTATCAAATAACTCAAAATGTTCACATTTAATATTTTGTCAGGGCAACAATGGTTTAGAAAATATATCATAATCAACATCTTCAACAAATTACACGTCTCCACTGAGGGGCACAAGCCTGTCCGGTAAGGATGTGTCTTAGTTGTCCACACGGGCCCAGTGCGGATTAGTCGTCTTCACGCAAAATCTATCATTTTATTCGCAGGCGCAGGTTTCCTCGCGATGTTTTCTTTAACAGCATCGAATAAACGTACATGTAATTAAAAAAAATCGAAAATTTATGAATACGTGGCGGGATTTGATCCTGCACCCTCCAGATCGGAAAGCAACGGTCCACACTAAATAAGCAGTCCGACGCGACCGCTCTCGAACATTTCCTGATTCAACCTATCGCGTCCACTGCTGGACATAGGTCTCCCCCATTTTGCGCCAGATATCCCGGTCCTCCGCTTTCCTCATCTAGCCTCCACCAGCGACCTTTCGCAAACGAAACGATATAGTTGAACTATGTTAGTGCATAAACCAATTATAGAAGTATTGGCATTCATCATTTTTTCTGTTAGTTACGTAAGATAGAACTTTTCGCATATTTTCTAGTTTAAAATTGTGTCACTATCAAATCCTGATGATGTGCTTAATATACTCATCAAATAAAAAAAAAATACGAAACAAATAAACTTTACTTTTCTATAGCCCGTTTGCTACTACTATTACTTCCTTTATTATCTACATATTCACATCTTGAAACTCCATTAAAAACGCACAATGAACGTTTAAATGCGGAAACCACACTCAATAACATATAGAAATAACAACTCCAATAAACATACATAAGGATTAATATAAAGTAGTACAATTGAGGGAACTCAATAAAGCTGTCTGAATATTTTTTACCATAAATCATTTAGGTATCTTATTAATTACAAGCTAATTTAATACTGAGGGCGTAAGATATTCTCCCACAGTAAAACATATTTCTATGATTGTGTTGTCTTAACACGAATTTTTTGAAAATTGCTTAGGTAAGTCACGTTTCTGCGCGTCTAAGTTTCATCTATATAATGCTCACACCACGTATTTTCGGAAAACTACACTAGTCATATCTATTTGCTTCCAAAGCTACCAACAACAGTTCTGGCAAGGCAAGACTAAACTCTCGCATTTAGGAACAAACATCAAACCCTTACTATTTTTTTATTAGTATCCTTCAAGAGATATGTTGCACCCTTTATCAGCCGGATCATACACTGAAAGGTACAGTTACCTATGTTAGAAATGCAGCTTTGCGAGATTAGGGGCGAGTCAGATATGAACATATCCGTAGGACAGCTTGTCTTTACGAATGTATACTGCTAGGTCGCGATGTAAAAATACTCTCTACTGTCTATAAGCATGAGGAGTATAGAGTGGAGGGTATTGGCATTTTTGCATTAATGAATCGTGTTCGAGTGATAGGAAGTTTAATAGCTGGATTAAGTGCTGGATGTAATGCCATGTTCGCGCAGTTTCTTGCTACGGGATGTTTATTTTTATATTTGAAGCTAGTATTTACTCTCTCCCTAAAATTGATGCACAAAATCTTGAACCATATCAGTAGGGTTTTTCATAACAAAGATAGCAAATAAATTTGAATTAATAATTTGTTTGAACAATTTTAAAATAAATTCAGTTATTAATAATTTGATAGAGATTATTATTAAATAGGTGTATAGTGGGTCGCAACAAATAACTTTAAAAAGTCAGTTAATAGTGGGAGATATGTAATGTATGTTTTGTCACGATTGGGTCGTTTTGTACGAAGTCATCCATGGACGCCTTAGAACAGCAGTGGATTGTGTTTTGACTGTAGTTGTAAATTCATCATACTCACACATTGGAAGTACTAACTCACATTATTGATATGCCGTGTGTTGCAGCAAGATGAAACAAATTGTAACACGGGAACCCTACTAATTTTAAATGAGATGCGTATAGAGATAGACTAGGGAAAAGCACTTCCACATCGAAGGATTCGTCTCATTGATCCTACCTACATTTTATAAGGAGACTGAATAACTATTCACATATTGCCCCCGTCTTACGACTGAAAGAGTGAAGATATTATCGAAATTCCTTCACAATTGGGTAGAAACATCTTAGTGGGCAGTAGACTATCATGGGTTGTAAAAGCATACATTAGAGAAATAGCAATACATACAAAGCGATATATTTATTTTTTATTTATTTATTTATTTTTATTTATTTATTGCATCCAGATGACATAGATGTTTACTACAATTTACATAATATACTATCTAAACATGCATCTGGACCTTTACAGGCATAGCAAATATGGAAGTCAGAGGGCAGATATTTTACCATAATAATTTATTATTTTCCTCGTGTCTTATGTATTAATTATAGTATCGGGTTTTTTTTCTCATTGTAAATATTCATTTATTTCGTAATAGCATCTCTTTTTAGTAGATATTTCTTTCAGGAGTTTCATAAATTTTGGATATGAATTCTTGCATTTTTTATATAATTTGGGTAAGTTATTGTAGATTTTTATAGACATAGGTAAGGACCAGAGCTAGTGCGAAAACTTAGATGTTGATTTTATTTGGATTACAAATTATTTTTATATTGTGGCGATAATTTCTGGGGAAAGTTCTACGGTTTTTGTATATAACAAGGGATTCTTTTAATAATTACAGTTTTCTAATATATAAATGCATGGTAGGGTTAATTGTTTAAGTTTTTAAAACTGACGGCTTACAACTGTCTGTTTGTTTTATATTTGTAAAGGATTCGTATACATTTCTTTTGAAGTATAAACTAGGATGTGTGAGTTGGTTACTGTTACCACTGCAGAGAATTATACCCAATATCTGAGCACGCATATGCATAAGCATAGTATACTGAATACTTTGTATGCATGTTGGTGGATTGTTTGTTTCTCTTAACAGCATATATAAATTTGGATAATTTTGTTTTGACGTTTCTCTGTGGGCTTTCCAGTTAAATTTGAATTATAACTATACTAGAAGGGGGGAATAAGGTACTGTTTCTAATTTTTTATTATTGTACATGATATTCATGGCTAGTTTCGCTTTTTTGGCGTGGCCTAAATTGCATGCAGATTTAGTTTTAGAAGAAAATTTTATTTCAAATTAGGTCTTTTCATCATTTTCAATATCATTTATATAAGAGTTCGGACTTTTATATCTAAATTTATGTTATTTTTTAACATGAGACCAAGAGAGATATATTATAACTATAGTAAAATTACCGCGTATAAGAGACTTAACATCTGTTGTCTCGGGTGTCGGGCGCAGTGCGGCATTGATGAGTTATAAATGTTATCAGTTGTTGGTCTCAATCATGCGGCTCTGATATGGTCAAGCGTATCACTTACCATCACACTCATGTGGTCCTGTCCGTCCTGTTAACTTTGTATCATAAAACATTTGATCTATATCTTAGCTTTCGACAGCGCCACCTTTTTGATTTATTAGGCGTTTATGAAGTCTCTAATGACCCGCAGGGCCAGTAATAGTTCAAAATATCTCAATGATTAAAGTTGTAAGTAAAGACATTGGTTCAGTACTACTTTGTAATGTCCTACACACACTAAACGTCTGACAACGATGAAATTCAAGAACGCTACTTCCAAAAAATGACAACTCTCCTGAAACTTACTTACTTATGGCTCTACTAAGATTTGGTAGGAGCGTCAGTGGCTCATTGGTGTGGACTGTTGCCTTTCGATGTGGAGTGTGCAGGTTCAAATCCCGCTCCTCAACAATGTCTTTTTGAATTATTGAAATTATATGTACGTATATCCGGTGCTCTTACGATGAAAGAAAACATCGTGAGAAATCTACGCACGCCTGCAAAGAGATTCAAAGGTTGTGCGTAAATTTGGTCAATCCGTACTAGGCCCGCGTGAACGACTAAAGCTGTACTGTAGCGACTTCAGTTTAATGAGCTGATGTTTATGATAAATAGTCGGTAAAGTAGATATATTTATAAGTGATCTAATACTGTTTAAGGTCAAGCATTATTCATTAATAAACCTGGATCATTCAATGTTTTCATTACTATTTAACCTTTCCTTATAACGAGTGATTTAATTAAGATGAGCTCAATGACAAATTGTACTTGAATGTTAAAGGAAAATTATAAAGCAATTAAAATCGACATAATTAAGGATAATTAAAATTATTATTAAGGTTAAATTTCAATTTTCAAACAAATATTCTATAAATAAAAAGTTATCTATTGTATCAACAAAATATTATATATTTTAAATGGTCTTCTTTGCTTATGAAAATAAATTATTATCACACATTTTACTACCAAAAACGATGACGTGAGTTTTTGGTAACCGCATCTAATAATCCATCTATGACGTTAGAAATATATAAGTATGACGCGGTTCATAAACAAAAATAACAGTTAATGACAAAAATCAAAGCAATTAATCGATCCTGTGATTAATTCAGTTACAACGGTCCAGGCATCGAGCCTTTTAGGCGACCGGTTACAATCTCAGTCTTAGCATAGAAGCGGCGCGCGCGCTTGTGTCGCTATGATCCGCCTTTTTCTTTTCGCGATCGCGTGCGCAGCCGCGACCCAAGTTAACAACACAACACTCGACGAATATCTTATAAAAAGCCTTTCAACCCTTATAGAAAGTAACAAAACAATTGATATTAGTAAAATAAAGCAATTCGCCAACAATACCTCAATAAACAAAGAACTGTTGACAATTTTAAATGATCTAGTGAACAATAACAATGATACTTCGAAGTCTTTAAAGGTTGTCGAAGAAACAGAGACTTATGATGTTCATAAGAAAGATGGTTCAACTCTAGTTGAGTCGATAGAAGAGTCACCTGATTATGCATCTTCTATTGTGCTCGCTAGTGATGTCTTGTCGTTGACAAATGCAGTGGCCAATGTGGAGGATAAACTTTGCCAGGAGCAAGGTTACAGGTTCTTGGAAGGGCTCATTATGAATAAAAGATGGGCTCTGCAAAGTAAGTATTTTCAGATATATCTTTATAATCCTAAATTTAGTGCACGCGTTTGATATTTTGTATTTATGATTGTTGACGGAAACCGTTAATGATTGATTTTGTTTTCATCGGTTTGAGCGGTGTTTTTATAAAAGACCTAATTAGGAATGGATTCGATCCAAACAAGTGGTCATTTTATGAACATTGATGGTTTAGTGATATCAATAAAAAAGTTTATTTTTGTGCAGAATGGTCGGTTTTTTCTAGGTACCTTTGGTTTTGTCAAAACAAAGATTTTTCATAAAAAAGGTATTAACTATTTTTTTTATCGCAACAAAAACAAAAAAAGTACTTCTATTACTTTGGGGTTATGTTTAAACAAAAAAGTTTACTAAAATCAGGAAGTTCGTGATGATGTGTAAAGTAAAAAAATAATCATATCAATATAATTACGTATTTGCGCAAAAAATCGTCTCTCTCATAACAACAACAAAGTTATCGAAACTATTAAAAACTAGTTTTAGTGATTTTTATATAATCACATTATGTTGATGTTTTGTTAGGTACATAAAAATAAGTTTTATTCATAATACTCATCATTCTATAAAAAAAAAATTTCGCCATAAAATACGAACCATTAAATATTTTAATGACTGATATATGGTCACGGAACTATTGGTATCTTTATTTTAACTATCAATTCCTATAGGTTTTGTATCTTTACTTTGAAATGGTCATGAGAATTAAATGACTGTCAAATAGCATAAACGAAAATAAATACATAAATACATTTTATTACTACAATAGTACGAAATCATACTCAAAAGTGCTTTAATCAAATAAAAAGACAGTACTTTACTGGATTTCAGCTACGGTCATTATAGTTGAGTGTTTTGTCATTATCTCCATGCTTGGCTGGTAATTTGGAGAAAACAGTACCTGTAGGGCTCATTGGTGGATTTGTGGACTGCTGCCTTCCAATCTGGAGGGCGCAGATCAGATGTTTTCAAAACAAAATTATAAGTATTTTTATCCGACTCTCTTACGGCTAAGGAAAATATCGTGAGAAAACCTGCGCATGCCTGCGAAAGAAATTCAATGGTTGTGCGTGAAGTCTGCCGATTCTCACTGTGCCCGCGTGGACGTCTACGGCGTATACACCCTTTACGGGTAGTCTCGTGCCCCTCGGTGAGGACATACAATGAGCTGGTGTGATGAGTTACCTAAGGTTGGGTTAAATGCAAGACAATGACTTAATTCTATTCTGAATGTGGTACGAGTTACGTCACTCAAGTAAGAATGGTGAAAACTGTAGTTTAAACTGCAGATACCCTAAAGTAGCCACTATGACTACTATAACACAAATGAAGTGCAGCCAATCCATAACAAAATCACCTCTATGATATATCATTCAGGGACTTCGAACCCTAACCACACTGCTTATGAATACGTATACGTTATAATATCACGATACATGTATATTACAAGGCAATCCACAAATTATATTTTTATATAGATATAATCATATATTTCCGACTACATCCTGTATTTGTTTATTGGTATATTTATGTCTGGTGCACTGACCGTCTGTACAAGGATGATCATCATTTCCTTGATCTTAATAACTGAGTTATTACGAATACAGAATGTCAACAAAGTGCTTAGGTATGCTAGTATTTGTTGTACAATTGTTCAAAATACCAACTTTGTCATTTATAAATATATTTCCAAAGGATTTATGGTGTTGCAAATTCGAGTTAAAAGTTATGTTATTTAAGTATTTTATTTTGTGTTGTACTTGTAGTGTGCTACTAGCACCAATGCAAACATACATCTTCACGCATACATTTTGTTGTAGTGCAAGGGATCGAACCCGGACCATTCGATGTGCGAGATGTAGACGGAATTGAATCCACTAAAGCACATCAGTTGTCATGTAGATACATTAAAATCTATACGGAAAGATAGGTGTTATTTACATCGTTCAAAATGTTTCCATGTATATTGTACGTGACCATTTGTCTTAGTTTTGAATAATACTTTTGTATTATTTCGTTTAAAATAAGTAGGTTATTAAAACAAAGAAATGCATTTAGGTTGCAATGCATCAACATGTTTTTTTTTTAAATTAGGCAAACGAGCAGACGTCTCACTCTGTGTTAAGTGATTCTTGACACACGTCGGCTACTACACCAAGGGTTCCGGGTTCGATACCCGGGCGTGTAAATTAAAAGTATGTTTATCCGTTTAGTACCCATAATACGGGCTAAATTCTTAGTTTGGGTGTAAATGGTGCTGTGTTAATGTCAGCGGTTATTTATTTATAATTATACTCGTATAACACATGGACACTCGGTCCCTACTCCGCGAAGGTAACGAGCCCATTGCTGACATTTAAAAACGGACAGGGAAAGGATATAAAGGTAAGGGGAAGGGTGATTTGGACCTTCGGTTAACTCTTTTACTCAGCGGAACCAATCCAGAAATGGCAATGTGCGTCTTTTTTAAAAACTAGTTTACTACGCTACTTCATTTATAAAGGTGAAATTAATATTTTATGAGATATTAAAACTGCGATATCTCGTAAAATATTAATTTAAATCGAATGGTGTTAGGGAAATTTTGTTTTTAATTAAATACTTGCAATGAATACTTATTTAGATAAGAATTAAAATGTTTTTTTTTTTAATGAAAACACCTTCGCAAATATTGCATTATTTGAACAGATTTGGTTAACAAAAAAGGTTACTTATAGTGAGCTAACGTTAAAAGATAGTCAATTGCTGTAGCGAACTAATTTTTAGAACTTTTAAAGGGGAACAATACACGCATTTGACGGAACTTTAACCGTTATACAACGCACGCATCGAAACCTTTCAGTAAGAAAAAAGTCCTTCGATATTGAAACATTATTTTTTGCTGCTCCACTTCTATTGCTGCGTGATAATATAGTTACTTTTCTCGATAAATAAGCTATCTAACACTGAAAGAATTTTTAAATCGGACCCGTAGTTCCTACTATAGATTACGTCCATCGAAGAGCACTACCAAGATATACACATTATCATTTATCTACACTAATATTATAAAGAGAGTAAAGATATGTATTTTTGTTTGTTTGTTTGTAATTAATAAAAAAAAAACTACTGCGGTACTAATGGTAAAATTATTTTACCATTGGAATGCTTCATTCACCCTGAGTAACAAAGGCTATATTTATTGCTATAAAAGATTAAGGATTGCCAATAAAACTTAAGTAACGTAACCTAAGGTGTAAAGTGCCTTAAAAGATATTGCGTCGCATGAAAGAAGAAATAGACCCTTATTAAAACATAATGTAATAAAAAAATAAGATTATTTCAAAGTAATTAAAAGAATTACAATAATTTCATATAAAATAAACAGCATGTACTGCGGAAACTATTGATGATAGTGCAATTTTATTATGTACACACATGCGAAGCCGGACATACCACCTTAGTTTATATTTGTCAGTGTGATTTGCCGTAAACTAAGTTTTAAGTTGTTTTGACTACAAAACATGTTTTTTAACGATCGCACCTAATTAAACTTTAACTAGGTTCTCAACATTTAAAGATTTAGTGATAATAAGACAACAAAAAATTGTTATTGTGTATACAAAAATATAATTGTTTCAATGTCTAGTGTTTTGTAATCCAGTAACTTTTGGATATCGTTAAAAAGTATTGTTTTTATAGGAGGTACGAAAAATACTTTACTTAAACACTTTTAGTTGGAAATCTGTTTGTTGTTTAAGATCTTTGACACGGCTCTTGATTTTAAATCTGGTCTAGGTTATGTGAATTCCTTAATTATTAAAGCAGGTACATAATTAAATTTTATTTTTATCTTCGGCATCATCTTTTTGTTGAATAAACAGCTAATGAATAATAATGTTTTGTAATTATTTGTTCGCTTAGTGGCTGAAATACCCATAGATAACAATTTCGGCACAAAACAATTCTTAACTTTAAAGGACTGTTTTTGCTTTTAACATAATTATCAATATTAAGGTTACTTTTGCAGACAAAATGGTTAGTTATAGGAGCCTTTTTTCTTTTATATACAATTAAAAAAAAACTACTTTTTACCATACACTAAATTCTGACAAATATTTCAGTAATTCCTGCTTTCGATACCCTTTTTTGTCATAATTTTGTAGTTTTGACTTTTTCTTGGTTTGAATTTAATTTAAACTGTTCTCCATCTCAATGACTACAAAGTACTTCAGTGTTTACAAAACTTTTGATTTCTTCAAATTATTGTTTTTAACTGCTTCCGTGATCTAGTGGGTGGGTAGAGCGTTCAGCTTATATTTTTACTGATAGATATAATTTCTTGGAAGTATGGTTGTAGAGTTGGGCCGTGTCGATTCAGAAGCTTGGCTCTACATGAGATCTGATATCTTTTTCTCAGGTCAAATCACATGTGGTTAACTTGGCAATATTTAACATGAAATGTTTTTTTTTTTGTGGGATTTAAGTTCTTTTTGTATGTTAATACGCACTCATTTCAGTGTTTTTTTTCTGAAAGGGTTTTTTTGTAACTGTTCAAAGTCCTTGGAGCGTCGGTTGCTCATGTGGTGTGGACTGTCGCCTTCCTACCGGGAGGGCTGAGGTTGAAATCCCGACACGTACGAATGTATTTTCGAATTTTCGAAAAATATATGTACGTTATCCGACGCTCTTACGGTGACGGAAACATCGTGAGGAAACCTTCATGCACGCCTGCGAAGAGATTCGAAGGTTTGTGTGAAGTCGTCCATCCGCACTGGGCCGCGTGGACGACTAGGGCCTAATCACCCTATACGGGTAGGCTCGTGCCCCTCGGTGGGACGTTTAATGAGCTGTGATGAAAGTCCCTTGTGATCTTTAATGTCTTAAAATTATAGCCGATAAGGTTTATATTTAAATTAGATTACATACCAAATTTCAGCTCAATGTCTTCCAGTTTTATCATAAATGTTCTGAAGTTATCGTCATCTTAATTTGAACATGCATATTAGATATATAAATTATTACCTTGATAAATCAATACATCTAATACTTTCTATTCGCCAAGGTCATCGTATCATGAGATATCGTGGTTATCACGTGTGCTAGTTTTGGATGGGTGACCGAAAATTTAATCTTTACTCACGTAAAAATATTCCTCTCGGCTAAAACCTTAGGATGTTAGTCTGCAGTGGGACATTATGGGCCGCTTCATTAATTGATAATCAATATTCGCCGACCATCTTAGAACTCTACTATAGAAAGCAGGCAGCTATGCAAAAATGCTAAATGTAATTATGTATCATTAAGTTACCTAAAGGCTCTTTGACATCGAACTTTGTGAATTAATTCGACCTTACCATTATAACTTTTCATTGTGTTTGTATTTATGTAATTATCTTTGATTTTTGACATTGATTTTTGAATTTTACGGAATGATATTTTATTTACTAAATTTGATATGATTTTGATTGAACTTTATTTACAATTTATATCTTGACATCTTATTTATTCTATGGATTATAAATACTATGATCGTTAAAATAACAATGTTCATAAGTGCTTTGGATGACATCTGTTTATAAGATAATGTATTAAATAAATTAATCGGTCCATATATTTTGTTATGCTCCTTTACTTCTATAATTAGCACAGGTTTTCTTGTCAGGTGCCGCCAAATTAGCCTTTATAAATTTTAGTTCTCAGTAAGTTTATGGAATATTACTCAACTTGAACGGAGTTTCTCAAACTGGTCTTAACACCAGGTGCGACGAATTGGGTTCAGCTATGTTGTTGTGCTAATCCAATCAAGTTTTTGCCGATCACGAATATCTGCGTGCAAAACATGTGCTATCGAAAAAATGCAAGAGTAATATCGCATATCCTATAGTTTTTATGAGTTTTAGTATCAAAATTAACTTAGTCTTTACGTAAAATAAAATTATAGTGTCTGTTTGTAATATTTCATTAACCGTATGAAAGCAACCGATATACCAAATTGTTATATTATGTATTTATTTATTTATTTCATAGGAGGACCAACAGCAATGAAACACAAAAATATACACAAATAATAACAGGTAGCAATTATAGGTCCTCACTAATAAAGATTGTATAGAAAAGAACACCCGAATGCTTAATAAGACTAAACAATTAAAATACAACAAATGAGCCAACATAAAATCAACACAAGAAATTACTCAATATGGGTACTTTAAAAAAAATCCTGCTCATAGCACTCCTCGCCGAAGCCACACTAGTATTGAAGAGATCAAAGTCAAAAATAGCATTTAATTGATTGAATTTATCACCAACGCGCCACAGATATTCATTTTGCCTATAGTTAGTACGGACTAGTGGAAGGAAAAGAATGTTGTGTTTTCTTAAACATCTAATTGGCACACTCAATCTAACACGGCTCAATAAATCAGGACAATCAATTGATTCTGAGGAAAGTTTTAATAAATAGGTAATATCATTTATGTTTCGCCGCAACTCCAAAGGGAGAAGGTGATGTTTTTTACAGAGCTCGTGGTAATTTGAGGCATCATACATAGTATTCGTACGATAACACAAGAACTGGATAATTTTTTTTTGGATTCTTTCAAGTCGTGATATATAAATTAAATATCTAGGATTCCATACCTGACTTGCATATTCTAAAATACTACGCACGAATGAACAATATAATATTTTAATTGTTTTAATTTGGAAAAATTATTTTGAACAGCGCATAACGAAACCCAATGATCGAGATGCTTTAGCAACAATGCTGTCTATATGTGAATCAAACAATAATTTGGAGTCATGAACCACACCCAGATCACGGACTACTTTATGGCGCAAAACAATAGTAACTTTAAGAGTATAATTAAATATTAATTCATTGCGCTATCGACTATAAGTAACGACAGCATACTTGCTCGGGTTCAAATTAAGGTCATTGTCTTGGCAATATGATTCTAAGCGAAACAAATCAGACTGTAGACATCGGCATCTAACTGAGTACTTACTTTAGCTAAAATTTTCATATCATCTGCAAAACAGAGCAACTGCGAATGAAGGAAACAAGAACTTATCTCAGCAACGAAAATGACAAAAAGCAAAGGCCCAAGAAGTGAACCTTGAGGAACTCCGCTAGGGATAGTCACCCAGCTCGATATGTAATGATTAATAACTACAGCTTGTGACCTATTATCATATCATATATGATGCAAACCATCTTAGGAGGTCTCCACAAATACTGACTCGCGCTAATTTATCGATCAGTAATTTATGATTTATTCTATCAAAAGCTTTACTATAGTCCGTATATATGACGTCTGCCTGACCTCCAGATTCTATTATATCAGTAAGTACATTATTAAACAATATCAGGTTAGAAACTACTGTTTCTCACCTGATATTGTTTAATAATGTAGAACGGCGTTTAAGAAATCCATGTTGAAATGGACAAAATTCAGTTTGAAGAGCACAGTACACTTGATTATACACATTTTTCGAATACTTTGGATATTATGCATAGTTTAGAGATAGGTCTATAATTCACAATCTCAGCTGTATTACCTTTTTTAAAACAGGTGTTATAAAAGCCTTTTTCCACATTTCGGGGACAGAGTTTTCACTTAGTGATTTCTTAAACAAAATAGCGAAGGAACGGCAATAGTATGCTGTAGCTGATCAGGTCCTGCTGATATATTTACTAGCTTTTGCGTGCGACTTCGTCCGCTTGGAATAAATTCTTTGCCCTAACGCTCTCTTTAACCCGCTACGAGTACTTTGTTTATATAGGTGAGTTAAAACTGCGACATCTCATAACATATTCATTTAAGTTGAATGAAGTAAAGGGCAATTTCGATTAAAATGAAATACTGTGATAAATAAAGTATTTATTTGGATAATTAATATCATATTTATGAAACACCTTCGCAAATGATGCATTATTTTAGAAGATTTTTTTAGCAAAAAATATGTTATAGGGAGCTTACCTTAAAAGATAGACATATGCTGTTGCGGAGTTTTTTGTAGACCGATAAAAGGGGAATAATATTCTCATATATGACCTTTGCAAAACTTTAATCGTTTACGCAGCGTACGCAGCGGAAGTTCCAAGCATGAAAAATCATTTAAAAAATCTTCATTGCTGCTCTGCTTCTATTGATGGTAGCGTGATGATATCTAGCCTTTTGCCTTCCTCGATAAATAAGCTATCTGACACTGAAAGAATTTATCAAATCGGACCAATAGTTCTTGAGATTAGCGCGTTCAAACAAACAAACAAACTCTTCAGCTTTATAATATTAGTATAGATATTTCAATATTACAAATAGACACTTCTATTTTGTTAAGATGTAACTCATATAATATAGTAAGTTAATAACCAAATGTGGCATATTGGATAAGAAATCCATATGTTAGAGTACCACCAAAGGTATTTTTAAAAGTTTCTTTCTATTGATCGGTATAGCGCAAACAGGTACCACGGATAATAAATTTACTTATTGCCTACCAATTGTGATTTGAGTACGAATGTGTACGGAGAAGCACTGAAAACACTTATCATCTTTACGTCTTCACAACTACACCGTGATTCACTCTGTGATCGATCACTATCTCTCATCTATCTTACATATTTTGTTAATACATACACTTTTTACGTAAAAAACACACAGACCAATACAAACAGACATGTTCATGCACCTTTTTTTTGTAGGAACCCTTGGTCCCTAGCTGACTTCTCAAACACGACTTCATGGGTTGTCAAAAATGAATGTAAAGATATCGTAAGATGTGCAATGGTATCGTATGATCTCTTTATATGTTTTAATAAAATTTTGGCAAGAATTCAAGAGATCTCTTGAATACTATTTCAATAATAGAATCAGAATGAAAAAATATTTTTGAATTAAGTAAAAAAATATAAGCATATTATATATACCCAGACAAACAAGTTTATAGTTATATAACTGGCGTTTGACAAACGTGTTTGGAATAGAATGTTGACTTAGGTTATGTTTAATTTGTTATGAATATATACGAATCACTTTGAACTAATATTGATTACATAGTCCAAACCTGACTGGTACATTTCACATACACTTCATAAACATCTAAATCAGGGCTTCAATTCTACTAATTTATTTGATATTACGACACGATTACGACACTTTACAATTCAACTGTTTTGGTATTCCGGTGCATCTTTAATGTTAAAAGTTCAAAATGAAAATTTTATAGTACAATTAATTGTCTGGGTGATGAAAAGGGTGATGTTCCCAATTAGAATCTACTACTAAACAGTACATCATTATCAGCTCATTAACCGTCCCCACCGTGGGGCACGAGCCCACCTGTATATGCTGATTAGGCCTAAGTCGTCCACGCGGGCCTAGTGCGGGTTGGACGACTTCAACCTTTGAATCTCTTCGCAAGCGTGCACAGGTTTCCTCACGATGTTATCCTTCACCGTAAGTGCGTCGGATATCGTATATATGTTTTTCGGAAATTCGAACACACATTGGTACGTGGCGGGATTTGAAGCACGTCACTCAACAGTACAAATGAGTGAAAAATTACTAACTATTGAAACACAATCACGATCCTATTAGTGAATTTTAAAATTAGAGGTATTGCGGCCCTGATGTTTGCGTTATTTCACTGACCGGATAACCGGTTATTATATTAATTGATAAGTACCATTTCTGGATTCTATTTCTATATTGAGGGTAAAGGCCCCATTCAAAGTCACGTGATTGGTTTTGGACGAAAAGCTTCTTTGGTGACAAAACATCAACGAAGTTTCTATCGAGATTTTCGGAATAAAACATGTATATAAGGTATTTCGGGTGCGCAGCTTCTTCATTCTACTTTTTATTGAACTACAGGAGTGAGACTTATCATAAGGCGTAATAAAGTTTGAATAGAAGAAAAATACATGGTGATTTGTTTTCCTATTAGTACCATACTAATAACGTATTTTTGTATCAGTGTTAAAACTGGTCCACTGATGAATTAGGGCCCTAACCTTGCCGTATTAGCCAACCCACACTCAATTAAACCTAGAAGTTTAAAATACTCATCCAGTTTACGGCTGTAGTGTAAAGTAAGGTATAAAATCATACTAAATTGATTACACATATATTGATTTAGTATGAACTCTTAAGGCAAAATGCCTAAGCATGACAAAGTCATATATCGGCAATAGACTAATGAAGGTTAAATATTGACATTAACCTGTTTTTATGGTTCGTATTTATTTCGGAGAACGACCTTCAGCGGCAGCAGGAAATCGGTGGTCTAGACGGAAGTGGCGGCGCGTGCGCACTCTGAGTATCTTGATTGAGTCGGAATGCGATCGTTATGTCGAAAAAAATTATCAATTTTGAAAAAAAATAGATGAACAATTTCTCTTATACTATTAATAGTCATTATGATTTTGTCACATAGTTTTAAGGGAGTTATCAAGAATCTTACAACATAATCGTAAAGTCGGTACTAATTGAAGCTAAAACATGGGCCAAAGTAATAAGAATTATACCCATATTTATATTCAGTAAATATGTAAATTATTAAAAAATAATGTAATTTTTGGAATGAAGATAAAATGTCTATTTATCAAAAATATGTTAGTTGTATGAACAACTTCTGTTATTATTGTAACTATTATTTGTCCTTGTCAATTACAATCGTTTGACATTACTTGTTTACTCACTAAACAATTGAAATAAATATTTTCTTAGGATGCGTGAAACTTTATGTTTCTTCGTTTTTCTCGTATTTAGCTACAATCACCTTACTATATAAAAAGCATACCATTTCAAAAAATCTAATTTAAGATGATATTCTAAAACAGAAAAACTTTTTGCGCACTTATGTAGTATTTCGTTCGATTTTTTTATGAAATAAATTATATAAAAATACACTGATTAGTGGATAGTAGGTAATAACAGACCTTTACATTGTAGATAAATTCACTTGATTTCAGACTGTTGAAATGTTACTTACAGGGTTGCAACATATAAAATATTAATGAAGCTTTCTTTACGGTAAGAAACCGTAAAATTACATGATAAACATGAATTTGAAATGGTTTATTAGTCAATCATGAATTTATTATTAGAAAACTTTAAAGAAGCGGATGTTTGTAGCTAAAGCTTAAAAATCATACAATGTTTAAGTGAATATCAAAGGAATATGAATCACATAGCGAAGTTACAGGCAAAATCTACGAAAACATTTACTTAAAATATGTTTTTAACAAATGTTTCATTCAGCAGCTCATTAAACGTCCCCACCGGTGGGTACGCACGAGCCTATCCGTGAAGGGTGATTAGTCCGTAATCGTCCACGGGCCCAGTGGGGATTTTTTCTTTATATGTTGTAAGTGTACAGGACGCTCTGGACGCTCACATGATGGTAAGTGCTACGCCAGACCATGTCAGAACGGTATTAAATGATTTCCATTGATGGAGGATAATAACAGACAGTTATTATCCTCCATCAATGCCGCACTGCACCCGTCACCCAACAACAGATGTTAGGTCTGTTATACCCGGATTGGCCGACTTCACGCACTATCTTTGAATCTCTTCGCTCACGACGTTTTCCTTCAGTCAAATGTTTCGTTCTATTCAAATTCCTTATTGTTAAACATATGAAATATTTAACGGCATGCATACATTTCAATTTCGTTTCACAGAAGACGAAAACCCCTTAAGTGATACATTAACTATTCCCTTAGCGCATACAAATACTTAGCCTATTAGTCACAACTGGGTATAGTCGATGTCTAGCGCAGATAGACTATCCAATTTTCTTGCTGTGCTGTTGCACAAATTAATCCAACCACTCCGATAGGGCAATGACCCGTAACCAGATTTGCTGGCTGATAGATTGTCCAATTTGTAAGTAGCCCAGATGTAAGGTGGTCGGATGGCGGGCGTTGTATGTTCCATTGCGCTCAGTAATTGTTTGTTTTCTTTTTAAAAGTAACAATTCAATACTTATTTACATTGAAGTATGACCAGTTAAAGGTTTACCAATGAATTTGAACAATCAACGTTTGTATTTCTGTTCCTACTTTTTAGCAGTAAAGTTTTTGAAATTATGTTGTGTGTTCTGTTAATTCTGCAATTTTGTTCGATGTATTATTTATAAAAGACAGCGTACAAGATTTGCTACTTGCTCTCAACATATCGGTTATTTTACTACCTTACTCTTCAGCCTACAAAGTATTCGTATCCAGTCATTTTACAGCCTCACACTGAGGCTGTAAAATGACTGGATACGATAACCCAACAAATTAACGTCACAAATTAGCTATATCATAATCCTAATTTCCGAATTATTGATGTTTAAACCTAAGCTAAGCTACCAATTGGTTGCCTGCTTAAGTATTATTTTTTTGCAACTTAAAAAATATATTAGTAATTCCGAATGTACTTCAATTTCTTCAGTTGAAAGGCAATCGATTTGTAAAGGCAAATTTAATCCAGGGCAAAATAAATAAAATATTTTCCTTGTATTTATTATTCATTGTTTAATTTTTCTTCGGAAATGCAAATAAGTTTTAATAAAAAGCTATAAATTCACACATTTCATAATTAAACTAAAACAATGTGGTGATTGTTCAGTATTAACTTTGGTAAAATTTAAGGACTGAGGTGCGTGTTTAAACAACTGTTTTTCCTTTGTTCCTTTACTATTTGTTTAGCTCTGTTAAATAAGTACAGCCTATTATATCAATTGCATATTGTACCGTATCGTTAAGCGTAATATTTAGCAAGGTCGGATCTCCGACGCCCTTGGCATTGCGAAGTCCGTATACCGCGGTCTTACGTAACCCTATTATATATTCGTAAAACAAAGTATTAGGAAATGCTAAACTGGTATTTGTAACAGTTAGTGTTGCCGCTTGATAGTCTGCTTTCGATAGATTAGTGATATGATATAAATAGTATTGCAAGCAACTAGTATCGACAGGGCTATCAATATTATCGATAGACCTTTAATCATAAATACTAATGACATATAGAAATTATATCGATACTATCAACGCTCAGTGACTAATAAACTATCGATAATATCGATACTATGACAAAAACAATCGATACAATCGATTGTATTGACATTGTCGACACTATCTATTAGCATAAAGATCAAGTTCCGATAGGCATCACTGGTAAAGGTGGAACTTGATACCGTTGCGACTAGAAACGTCTAAGTTTTCGCGATTCGTATACATTCATTGAACTGTATGCCTGTGAGAAAAGTTGATAAATAATCTAAAATAAGTTTTATTTAACGAGTGAATTGAGGATATTACGTTTTATAAGGTGAAAAGGAATATCTTTGTGAAAGTGTCACTCTCAAGTACGAGTGGGCCCGAGACTTCATCATCATCAGCCTTAAACTTCCCATTCGGGGTCAAATCCTTTTCTCATAGCGTAGCCAAATGTGACGAAATTTTCTCTATCTCCTTCCTTTATTTAGCATTTTTTAATTAGAGGAAATAGGTATTACCGCTTTCCTGTTAGACATTATAACGTGGAGGGCGTTAACTTTGTGACACTCGCTTCTGACTAATAACTTAGGAAAACATGATATGGTTCTTTTTCAGTATACAAACCCCAGGCCCTTGGCAAGATCATTACTACCATCCTATATGGCATCGTTCTTAGGCAGTTTGGAGCGTGACCCACCATGGGCTTAATGCAGGTTGATGTGTGTTAACATTTAAGTTACGTGTTAGCAATTACTATTCAGCTTAACGGTCTTTTCAAAGCATGGTGGGTCTTAAGATAATATTTTTCGCTCCTCCATTATCGTCAGTAGGTAAGTAGGATTAAAATACTTTGTTTAATTAGGAATTTATAATTAAATAAATTACTAGCGACCTTTTAAATGCAGTGGGATACGAAAATCTTTATTAAATATCTCCAAGGCTTTTGGCTAATAAATTCGTTTATATTTGACGGTTTTTTGTTAATTTTAAGTAAGTTAAAAGAATTTTGTATTGATTGGGACCGACGGAATATTTAATAACTTCACCGTAAGAGCGTAGGATAAACATAGGTACATATAATTTCGAAAACTCAAAAAGACATTTGTACGTGGCAGGATTTTAACATGTACTCTCCAGTTCGGAAGGCAACAGTGCACATAAATGAGCCACCGATATCCTTAATATTATACCAAGTAAATAATTAAGTATATAACTGAACATTAACGCATCGTAGAAGATTTATTCATCAAAGCTATAGACTTTTAATATACAATTGATGTTCAGTTTATTTTCATCATCCCGATTTCCCTTTGTATAATATTGGCTCTAATGTAGGCTCGTGCCCCTCCGTCGGGACAAATAATGAGCTGATGATGATGGTGACAAGTTATTTATAAGTACACGAGTGTATCTCCACTTTTTTAATATAAGGATGGTTGTCTGTATTTAGTCTTCCTAGTCTTACATTTTCAGTTTCAGACTAACATATACTACTAATATATACATATTACTACTATATACTAATAATATATACATATTAATAGTGGGCTTATTAATACCGACAGTGTGTGAGTACGACGGAGGAATGTTTTTTTGTACCTATGTTAATTTGCTTTGTTGGACTCAAATCAAAAGTATTATATCACCAATTAAAACCAAAAGCAACAAATTTCTGAGCATACCAACAACAAATAACCTGGTTAAGCCAATTCCCGATAAGGGACACAATCGATGCAAATCATACTCTGAAACTGAAGTACTCCCAAACAAAGCAGAGCAAACACTATCTAGGACTTGTTCGCGGACCTGTTGAATGGGCTTTGTTGAGTACAAAGTAAGTTGCTGGATCCAATGGGAATGAAAACAACGACAACAATCATTTTGAAATTGCTATTATGATATTATAACGAGACTGCTCTTAAAATAACAGTGAAAATACATGATGTATGAAATGGAAAGTCATATTGTGTAACTATAGTTAAAAACATATGAAAACGTTCTTGCATGTCGATTAAAAAGGAATCATACGTTCTTAGACGTAGTAGTTAAGTTTATTTTATTAGGCATAAGTTGTACGTACTACGTAGTGAATGATTCTCACCAATATACCCGCGCAAAATAACCAATCGGCATATCCCACGCACATCACTTATTGTTGCCGGGCTGGTATTGGTCAGTTATAGTGCTTAGCTGTGTTGGTATTCGTCAGTCGCCGGGCTATGGTACTCGCGGAAGAATGACGAACAAAAAATGTGCACTACATTTTGAATTTTATGCAATGTACCATATGTCTGGTTTAGTTTGTAAGTTTAGTTTTGAAATAATTATCAACCAAATGAGTAATTTTCAAGGTTATGATAAATCTCCACTTAAAAATATGAATTATCACTTAAAAATGTAAGCAGCAGTCCCGAGGGATCTTTTAAAATGGAACGCAAGTGAAAAGGACAGCCATGTCAGGTCCGATTTGTAGCGCAGATTATCTCGTCTAGACTTGAATAATGTTGAATATCAAGACTGGGTCATAAATGTCTGTATTGCACTTACATTGCGAGGTTTATCTAATTTATTGTCAATCCGTGAAATGAAATTACAGTAAAATCATATCAGAGTTGTAGTTTCAGAAGGTTTGCTTTGAATAACATATGAATTTGTAAGAAAGTTGCAAGATATATTTCTATGTAAAGGATTTGGTTTAATGAAACTCGTTTACGTATGAAAATATTTGAACATAATAAGTCGGATAAAATATATTTTGGGGCAGTTTTATATTCATTCTTTAGAGTATTGAAGATTTATTGTGATATTTATATTACAAAAGTTACTTATTACTACGCAAACGTAGTGCGCTTTTCAAAAGCTTTAATTTGGATTTCGTGTTACTTTCAAAATTTATATCGAAAGGCTAATTTTCAAAATAAAATATGCATTTAAAACTGAACACGAATGTAATAATATTGTTATGGTGTGATATTTTATGAACGAAGCTAATAAACCACATTTCTATCTGCATAAGGAGGAGAGAGCTAAGTCATAGATTTTTATGCAATGTGCAGACGATAGTAGTTAGGGTATAATTATCTGGTACAGCCACAGACATCCGAATATACAATTAGACTGGACAAGCCGCCAAGTTTATATAGGCAGTCCAGTGTCGCAATTTCTTTTCGGTTCTTACCTGTGAAAAGTTATTTTATTTATTGGTAAATTTACTGATTCATTGCGATGATGGCATGTTACAATTGCACAGGATGGCATTTTGGAAAAAAACGGTAATTGTAAGAAAATTGCAAGATATATTTCTATGTAAAGGATTTGGTTTAATGAAACTCGTTTACGTATGAAATATTTGAACATAATAAGTCGGATAAAATATATTTGGGGCAGTTTTATATTCATTCTTTAGAGTATTGAAGATTTATTGTGATATTTATATTACGAAAGTAACTTATTACTACGCAAACGTAGTGCGCTTTTCAAAAGCTTTAATTTGGATTTCGTGTTACTTTCAAAATTTATATCGAAAGGCCAATTTTCAAAATAAAATATGCATTTAAAACTGAACACGAATGTAATAATATTGTTATGGTGTGATATTTTATGAACGAAGCTAATAAACCACATTTCTATCTGCATAAGGAGGAGAGAGCTAAGTCATAGATTTTATGCAATGTGCAGACGATAGTAGTTAGGGTAATATCTGGTACAGCCACAGACATCCGAATATACAATTAGACTGGACAAGCCGCCAAGTTTATATAGGCAGTCCCAGTGTCGCAATTTCTTTTCGGTTCTTACCTGTGAAAAGTTATTTTATTTATTGGTAAATTTACTGATTCATTGCGATGATGGCATGTTACAATTGCACAGGATGGCATTTTGGGAAAAACGGTAATTTCTTCTAATATTCGTGCGTCTTGACTCGTCTCACAGAGCGTAAACTGGCAGTCAGTGTATGCTCGTTGAGCTTACATTTGTCGCACTTAAAAACGCGGCTTGCCCATGTCCTGTATTGGGAAATCTGTGGGTACAGCAGTGGACTGTGCAGCTAGAAATAAATAATAATCATGATCATCAGCTTATTATACGAAATCGCCAAGAGGCACGAGTCTACCCGTAGACCCGGGTGTAGAGAGCCTTAGTCGTCCACGTGGGCCCAGTGCAGATTGGTGATTGAATTTTAATCTAGTCACAGACGTGCGAAGGTTTCCTCGCGATGTTATCCTTCACCGTAAGAGCGTCGTATAACATACATATAATTCGACAATTCGAAAACACTTGGTACTTGGCGGCATTTGAACCTGCGCCTTCCCTGTCGGAAGGCAACAGTCTACACCTTTGAGCCACCGACGCCCTCATTATCATATATTGATAGATAAATATAAGTAAATATGTGTTTGTAAACGTCATAACTCTGTATGTTGGTTGAGTCAGCTAGAACCTGACGCGACGGGTTATTGCGCAACTGAGACGTTTGCACGTACCTCTATAATACTTGTATGACAACAAAAATATTATGCATGTTTTTTTATATGTGGAATAATGTTGGTAATGTAGCTATTTATATGTAAATACGTGTAAGATTACTTGGACATATTTTTATTTAACCGGTTGACAAACACTACTGGAATTATTGTAGGGCACACTATTTACTGCCTTTCAAAAACAAATGTGTACAGATTTTTATACAGCGCCATTTAGTCCCAATTTAGGCAAGACACATGTTCTACGGGTAGAAATACATAGACTTAACAAAATATGTTAATAATGAGGATGGAACTCGGTACCTTTGATGTAGCCATCTTCTAACTATGAACCATTTAGTTTCTGCCGTGACAAACAGCTGCAAGTATTGTATTTTTTTTTCTCATATCCATGTTGTTGTGATAAAGTATGTGTGCAGTGGTTCGTGAAGTCGTGATCATTGACTATTTAAGGATAGTTATCGTTAACCCACAATCCGCATTAAAACTGCGTCCTCATCGAGCACTTTATATGATCGCGCTTGAATGAAGCAGATTATCCTGCAGAATAAAAACTGGTATCTCACATTTAGGTCACTAGTATACTATGTTTTGTTATTTGCATATTTTTTAAGTATAATGTATTATTAGAGTGGTAGGTAATTAAAAAAACCAGCACTACCTTGCGACAATGCAAGTAAGCAGCTTGTAGTATCGCTACTAGACAATGGATAAAATTATCCACTTTTTAAAAATTACTACTAATGCTTAGGTTAATGTTAAGCACAAATTAAAATGTTTCTTCAAAACATATAAGATGACTTTATTTTCATAACAAAACATACAAAGTAGTAAAAAACATACAGAGAACAAAATATTTTAGTTAAAAATGGGACCGCTAATGACGAATGTCAGAATTTATTTTGACCTACATTTGAACTACTCCATAATTATGTCAGTGTACCAATTGATTAACGATTAACTATTTTAGGTTGGCTCATGTATAAGCTGCTATGTTTTCCGATTGAGAATATGACTTCCATACGAGGACCTCTCGATCTGTGACATATGTGCCGGCAAGCTATCTCGGTAACTGGTACCTATGCTGGTTATGTATACCTAGTACTCTAAAGCTCAAACCTTGACGAACATTTAATGGGTCAATAAATAATTATTTAAAGTTTTTTGTTTCAACCTCTTTTATTAGACTGTACTTCATATAGATCAGAGATATAGACGAGCACGTTGACAAAAAAAGAATACATAAAATTAAAAAGTGCCAATTCGTTCGACTGGTCGAGTTTCTCACGTAGTAAGTCGGTAACTTCTCTTATGATTACATAATTTCATTTATATAGCTCTATTGCCTGTTGAGTGACTTTGACACTTTGACATGCCTAGCCTAAAGCAATATCATACATCGTCGCACATTTGTCAGTTATCTCAATCTCGGTATTCTTTTTCTTATTCGGTAAAGGACTAGGGTGACCGACATAGCCCAGAGGATTAGCAAGTTGAAGTGGCAGTGGGCAGGGCACATAGTGCGTAGAACGATGGCCGATGGGGCGGAAAGGTTCTCGAGTGGCGTCCACGTAACGGAAAGCGAAGCGTAGGCCGACCCCCAACCAGATGGACGGATGATCTGGTTAAGGTGGCGGGTAGCAGATGGATGTCAACTGCAAGGGATCGTCCGCGTGGAAATCATTAGGGGAGGCTTCGTTCAGCAGTGGACATAATTGGGCTGTAATGATGATGATGATGATGATGAAAGGAAAACATCGTGAGGAAAACTGCGTACACCTATAAATAAATTCAAAGATTATGCGTGAAGTCGCCCAATTAGCACTAGGCCTGCGGTCTACTAAGGCCTATACGCCTTATATATATATACGGTTAGGCTCGTCCTCCTCGGTGGAGGCGTAATGAGCTGATGATGATAATGATGAACCTTCAAATAAAAACGCAAACAGCATTGTGTATCACAACTAGTTTTGCCAGGTTCGGTTTGTATGAAGTCGGTACACGAGGCCAAAAAAAATCAGGATTTAAGATTGCAGATCGGGACAGATAACAAAAAAAATTATAATTTGATGCTGATGACGTGCCATTTTGAATTTGATGATAGAAGTTACGTAGCGAAATACATTTTTGATGAAACATCTGATTTTCTTCTTTAGTTAATCGGAACATATATCGTCGCGATGGGGACGCATCTTCAGACCTCTCATAATCGGGACGTCCCGCGCAAATCAAAACACCAGCCAAAACTAAACACTTTCCCATCTAGACAAGGCCGAAGCCCGTACAAATGTTCGTACAATAGCACATCTGATTATCCACAACGCGCTCCATATAATGGGTTCCGTACACCAATATTCCCTATTCACAGTCTCCCAATTCAACCCAGCAAAAACAAAGCGGCATATCGCATGGATCGGCGCTGAATGGCCTTTCATTTGTGACGTCATCGCGTCGCTCTAGAACAATCGCGCAACAATGAAGGCACGCGACGCGTTTTGAATCACAAAAGTGCAACAAAAAAACGGCAAAGAGCTTACGGAGTTCATTATTGCTGATCCGTCGTTTGTATGGACGTGTTTGTGACATAGTTGTGTATGGTGATAAATGCTGTGTTTCAGAAGGCTAGAGGCTAGAGTTGGAATCGACATTCAAATTGAATAGTGCCTGGAAAGGCTGATCAAACCAAATAATGAGGAGGAGAGGGAATCAATCCATTCTAAATTAAGAATGCGGTTCAAGGAGCATCTCCAGAAACAAGCTTGTGCATTTGTATGATCGATTTAGTTTTCTTTACTACAGGATTATAAAAATATAAAGATTTAATAAGGGAAAATTATAATGCACCAATGCGCAATGTATTAATTTGGCTCTCAATACTGACTCCTTTGCTTCCTTGTAAATATTAAATTAAACAGTTTTGAAGAAGTGGTAATTGTCGCTAGCAGTGTCGATTATTCCCGTTTCTTTGCAATGATAACTGAACTGAGAAAAATCATTCATCAGGTCATTAAAAGACGAAAAAAATAACATTTAAAGGAAAATTTTAATAAGCTAAGAAGACTTAACAA